>QGMG01000085.1:0-60112 GCA_007825325.1 Lachnellula cervina | reverse complement strand
TTATTATATATATATATTTCTTCTAATAGTTTCCCTAGTACTAAGAGAGACTCCCGACTATACTCTTAGTAATATAACTGCCTTCTTATTATAATAACCTATAATAAGCTAAGGCATATAGAACTTGTCTCCTCTAGTCTAGGCAATTGCTAAATGTAGTTTCTCTATTGCTTAAGTTAAAGAAGACTTCCTATATACTCTAAAAACTGTTTCTGCTTTTAACCCCATATTTATAATAGTAGAAATCATAGAGGAGATTATCTTAAAGGGTTATAAACACTCGATTTCTGATTGTGATCTTAATAATGCAGTAAGATATTTGAAATTTGCTATATACTATAAGTGGAAACAAGATTCCGCTTGTGAAGCATATAATATATTAGTCTCTATTTATACTAGTAAGTTTTATCTCCTTTCAAACTCTTATCTTCACTTAAACAGTTGCTAATAATCTATTATAGCTTTAAGTTCTTTAGATTAGAACCTGTTAATCCTATAGAAGCGAAAGGCCCACCAACTTGATAGTATACTCTCAAGTCCAAAGCATATAACTCTCTTACTATCTTCTAGTAGAGCTTTCTTAGAATTAGATTATATTTATAACCACTAATTAGCATCTACTGCTAGCGGCCCTATTTTATCTAGTTCTATATTATAGCTACCTTCTAATAAGATTGACCTTATAGATATTATTAATATATCTGGCTAGTCTAAACTGGATAATAATCTATTGGATCTAGCCCTTTTCTAAGCTAATCTAGATATGCTTGACTCTAGGTCTTCTAGTTACACTCCTCTAAATACTTTAGCTACTAGTCTAGATATTAAGTCTATAGGCAATAACAAAAATGAGATAACTAATAAGAATATCTTAAATGCAATCCTTGCTATCACCTCTAGCAATATGTCCAATTTATAATTGAATGTTATAGAAGAATATTCTATTATATTCTGTAAGCCATCTAATATAGATAATAATATCTAAACTGCTAAGGATTTTATTAACTTCTTAGTCTCTCTTTCTTATAATACCTTCTAGTATTTAGAAGCCATAAGCCTAACACCTATAATCTAAGTTGGTCTTAGAGAGTCTATATCTCCAAATATAATAATTATAATACCAAAAAGGCAGTTCTCTTATCCTAGAGTGATATGCACTTATTTAGCCTCTTGTTCTAATAGTCTGCTTGAGCACCTAGATACTTCTACTTTGTATTGTTTATACACCACTTTATAACTATAGAATATATATCTAAGTTGTCTATTTGAGTTCTACTCTCTATAATACCTTAGATTATATCTTAAAGATTATACTTAGGTCCTAAAGTATTATAGCAAGGCGTATTGCCACTCTACTAAGCTCTTCTTATTATTAAGATAATACAAAAACTATATAGCCACTTATATTAATAGCTTCTAACCCACTATATACTAATATTCTAATTGCTAAAGTGCATTGAGAACTATTATATATAGAAACAAGTTAATACTATAGAACTATTTGAAAAATGAGTATAATGTTTATTCTTCCTATACGCTTTATAAGAGTTTAATACTAGCACCTGCTACTTTAGGCTAAGATAGTAGGATCTAGTAGGCATAATAACTAGAGGGCTTAGAGCAAAGTGTTTTGATTTAGCTGCAGGTTACAAGTATAGGATATTCTTACTTAGTATCTTAAAATGTATTATATACTTGCTTTAAGCTTCTTATTTATCTTTTAGTAAATATTACTTAGCTATAGCTGCTCCTCTAATACTCTTATTATTAGAATCTTCTAAATTTTTAGGATGTAGAGGTTAGTATATAATAATTAGAACCTGTATTCTCATATAGACTTTTATAGCATATTTTTCTAGTTTAGCTTATATAATACAATACTTGATATTCAAATATTCTCTTCTTTTATTTTGTTTTAAGTTATGTTTTTCAATTAGCTAAGTACTCGACAAATATAAATTGCTTTAGTTCTTTATCTAAGGGACTATAGTTATCTATTATTCTTAAGATACTTTAAGTAAAGTTATAGTATTAGAAGTTCAGGTTAAGTCAAGCGAGCATTAGAGATTCACAATGCAGGATTAGGCAAGCGACTAGAGCTTTACTATATAGCGTTGGGCAAGCAACTAGAGCTTTACTATATAGTATTAGGCAAGCGACTAGAGCTTTATAGTGCAGCATTAGGCAGGCGACTAGGGTTTTATAGTGCAGCGTCGAGCAAGCAACTAGAGTCTTATTATAAATGCATAAACAAGTCGTTATTATTTTCTTTAGTTTAAAAGTATTTCTTCTAATTCTAATTTCTACAAGTTCACTAGACTGCTTGGACTAAAGTTATTTATAGTCTTAATAATATAAGTCCCTATTTCCTCCAATCTATAAATTCTTGTTCCTATACTTACCTATTTACTATTTTTATATTAATAGTCTCTTAGCTATCTTTAGTGTTCCTCTCCAAATATAATACTATTCTTGAGCTAAGTCTAGCTGCCTTTGCTTTAGCCTCTATAGTTCCTACTGCGAATATTAAATCCTTATTAGTTTGTATTAGATATATATGCTTATTCTCTATAACCTAAATAAGGCATTAGGTATCCCCTGCTCTCTTCCCTTTCAAGACATTATATACTAAGTGCATTTGTGCTATTATTAATAACAAATTATATAATAATAGGTGATTGGCTCGGATGTTCCTTGAGCTTCTATCACTATACTTATTAGTAATAAAACCTAATAGTCTAATATAGAGGAACGGGGGAGCATTCTGGTCTTTGAGGTCCTTATTTAACTTAATAACTAAAGTCCTTTTAATAGCCAATCTTTGCTTGCTTATTATACTAGGAGTTAGATTTTTGGTGCCTGGCGCAAATTTGATAGCCTGTTTAATCCGATTGCTACTCTTATTATACTTTCGTTTCTTCGAGCTTGAAATTAATACTATACTATTTAAGTTTCTACTAGTAGCAGATTGCATATAAGAGCTATTATTACTAGAAGTTTCTAACTTAGTAGGATCTTCCTTTATCTTTATACCCTTTCTCTTTTGTTTTATCTTTATATTGCTCTAACTCTTTCTGACTTTATTAATACCCTTTAGCGTATATATATATAGTGCTATATAAACCTATATTTGCTAGGCGGCAAGTAGGCATTCTATAGTCTTATTAGAGGCATATAAGTTCTTAAAGATAGCTTTATAGACCTTCTACGCCATTTTATTATACTCCTCTACACTAAATTTCCTACCTTCTAGTTTAAGCAGTATAGCATTCTTTTAAATTTTTGTATATTAGTTAGTAGTAATGCTATTGCTTATAACTATTAGAATAGCTAATTTGAGATCTACCTAGCTGGTAGGGTTATAGTGCGTGTCTATTGCCTATAGTTTAACTCTTAATACATTCCTGCCCTATCTATCTCTAAAGTTATTGTTTCCTAGCTCCTTTAGCTACAATAACTAATTATCTAGAGACTCTAGCCATTATATGAGACTTGGCAGCTAAGAAGCTTATAGTGCTAGTGCTAAATAGAAATGGAGTTAGTAGAGTATATATATATAAGGCAATATAAAATATAAACTCACCTTGTGTCTAGCCTTTTAATAGTATAATAAGATCTTTTAACAATTGTGAAGGTTAGCTTATTAAGAATTTAATTATTGTATATATATTGCTCGCAACTCCTAATAGTTATATATCAGCTTTATCTTTATAGAATGTGTTGAATTTGCTATCTACTAGAAGATTATAATATAGTATATGTTTTATTATAAGAAGAGCTGAGCTTATTGCATTAATAATATAGCTAAAGGTTGAGTAGTTAGAGTATTAGTAGTTATTAAAGGGATTATAAAATTGTAAAGATATTATAAGCATTTAAAGATAATATAGGCGTTTTTGTAAGCGACACGACCTGTGTCCGAATGGCACTAAACCCTAATAGTTACACTTACCTAGTAGTCTAAGCTTAAACCTTCTTTAATAAAACAAACTTATAATACCAGCTCCCATTTCTGCTATTAGGTTATAATATACTTCTTTTGCATCGAAAATACAATCTTATAAAGAAGATATTTATCTTATACAATTAAATCTTTCTTTATTAGTTCTTTTATATATAGACCTTCTCTAATATATAATTAGTAGCGCACTAGTAGAGTGAATTTCACTTATATGCATAATAGCCGACTCTAATTTAGATATACAAATCTCCCTAGATTATAAGAATAACTTCACTAATCCAATATATAGGAATATCTAATAATACTTAAACTAAAGCTATTCCGGCTATACTTATAGCTACTAAAATAGAACCTGCTAATGCTATTTAGATAGAAGCAGTTGCTATTCTAATTTAATCCTATTCTGTTACACCTGCAGTCACTAAAGCAGAACCTATTAATGCTAGTCTAATAGAGGTAGTTGCTATCTAAAATTAATCTTATCTTATTATACTCGTAGCTATAAAAGTAGAAGCAGCCAATACTAGTTATAAGAAGATAGATAATCTTCTTTCTAGTAAGCAAAACAAGCTACCTCTCTATTACGCTTATACTAATAGTAGCCATTTAGAAGTAAAAGATTAAGATGTTATAGGCCCTTCTTCTCTACCTCTAGCCTTTAAGAAGACTTTATATTCTGCTTAGGCCATTCTAATTGAATCCCATCCTATTACACTTATAGTTATAAAAGTAGAACTTGCTAATACTAATTAGATAGAGATAGATAATCTTCTTCCTAGTAAGCAAAACAAGCCACCTCTCTATTGCGCTTATACTAATAATAACCTTTTAGAAGTAGAAGACTAAGATATTACAGGCTATTCTTTTTCACCTCCGCCATTTAAGGGGACTCTAGATCTTGCTTAGCTTAATATTATTATTAAGATGCATAAGGCAGATCTTACTACACTTAAACTAGCTAACTATTTCAAGTCCCTTCTAGTTATTACAATCTTAAATAATATATATAAATACAAGTCAGTTAAAGAAATTAGCGCCTATCACCTGAATTATAATGCATTTGGCTGCTAGATGAAACTTATTTTTAATTGCAATTTAGTAGTTTGCAATTTTGGGTTTATAAGCTATCTACCACCTAATCCACCTTAGTACTTTAGTATTAATAGGAAGAATGCATTCTGTTCTACACTAAATACTTTATAAAACTAAGCATTAATTGATACTCTATCCAAATTGTAACTTTAGTACCTCTAATCCAATAATAATAACTTCTAACTATTTCTAAGATACGCTTCTTAATATATAGCTTACAAACCTAACCTTCTAAAGCTTGCCTAACTTGCAATACAAGAAAACTACTAACTAGCCTTATCTTATCTAGACAAAGATCTTAGTAGGGATCTTAACTTCTTAAATTCTCCTTTTAACTATAACCTACTTGCTATTCTAGAATTTGGCCTTCTAGATACTAGTAGTCTTATTAGCTAATCTAAGAAATTCGAAACTTAATCTATTACTATAGAGCCCGCCGCTTCTACACCTGCCCCTTAAGACATCTTACCTTCTGCTTGCTACTCTAATATATATAATGCTTAAAATATCCTTCCTATAGGTCCTGCTAGTCCTAATAGTAATAATAGGGGTAAAAATGTTTTAGACTTAGGTTATAATAGCAATTATAAATAGCTTTTTCTATATAAAAATCTTGCTTCTAAGCTAATTATAGAAAAAGCTAGAGATATAGGCATTCTAGTAGGAGATGCCACACTAATAGATATTAATAAAGAATTGGAAACTGCTATAAAAAATATAAAGTTCTTAAAAAAAGTTATACAACTAGAAAGTGACTCGAATAAAGACTTTAAGGCAAAAAAATTAGAATATATAGAAAAATTAGAGGAGTACATAGAATTAATATATATTATTATATATTCCCTTGCTTATAAATATACTAACTAGGTTAGAATGCTTAAAGTATTATAGGGTATAGTGATAGAATATATATTATTAGAGGAGTAGTAGGAAATATACAATTTTTTTCACTTTAACTTTTTAAAATAGAAACTAGAATATTTAGTTTTAATAAAGTACTTTAGTTGTAAGCTCCTTTAGATGCAAGCCCGCTTAGTATTATATACCTTGAAGGAGGAGCATAGGCCTGTAGAATTGCTTTATATTAGATATATTATAGGAATTAGCAAGTTAATATTAATATTTGCAACCTAGCATATATAGAATATTTTTAATATTATATTTAAGGATATCTATTACAATAAGGGCCAACACATGAACTAACACAATAATAATAGCTACTATTTGTATCTAAACAATAAAAAATATCTAAAGGAGATAGGCTTTAATTGTCTGTGTACTAAAAAGTCTCTAAGCCATTTTATAAGACTGCTCTACAGGTGCACTAGTGTATTAGTACTAGTACTACTCCTCCCTATTATAATAGAAGAGGCAAGGATATGCATTTATAGTTAGTAGCATCTTATAGCTCCTAAAGATTATAGACTTGTTATTAAGAATATCTATAGCTTAAATATTATTCTAGAGGATATCTAGGACTTAATAAAGGCCTAAGTTAATATTACTAAGAATAATAAGGGCATCCCCACATTTAATATTAAGGCTCGGGCCTATAATAGTAGAGTTATATTAATATGCTTATTAGACTTGTAGTAATCCAAATTTATTATACCATTTTAGTAAACTAGAGAATAGTAAGTAAAGCAGCCTAAGGCACTAAGGCCTAGAACTAGGAAACAGTTTACTCCTCTAGCAGAAAAGCACAAATTAATATACCTAACTATTATATACTCTAAGATAGCCTGCAACGAATTCCACTTGTAATATCTAGAGACATTAAAGACTTTAATAGCAATTGCAGTAACTAAGGCATTATGCAAGCTGTATCTAATGCTATAAATGCCTTTTAATAATAGTAAAGGTAAATTAATCAAGGTTGCTAGAAATATAAAGCTAGAGTTCTATAGCAGTACTCTAATAAATAATAGTCCTAGCAATCTTATAGGACTAGCGCGGCTAATGGAGAGACTATATTAGAAGTATAATAAAGAGTTATAGAACTGGCTAAGCAATAATTTAAGGACAGCTAAGAGAATTGCAGATCTTAATTAGGAATGGCTTAACTATTTAAAGGGGAATAATAATCCTACTATAGGTATAGAGATTCTTTAGTCTATTGCGCTATATATTAATAGAACTTTTATACGCGCTACCTTAAAGACAAGAATGCTAGATAGCTCTAGGGTTATCTCTATACCTTTAAATCTTTAAAAGAATATTATATATAACTATAGCAATAATATTATAAGAGCCCTTAATGCCTTAAAATATACTTTCAATTAAGACTAAGCTACTAGACTATAAGAACAATTATAGAAGCATATTAATAGAGGAAAAGGCTAGAATACTTTTAATAGTTTCGAGAAAGCTAAGAAAAGTTATTCTAGCAAGTACTACTTAGAGCAGATAGCTATAAATTTCCTAGGATTAATTAACCTCTATAATAAAAATAGGTAACTATATAATCTTATAGAATTGCATTATTCGAAACACTAACCCCTTAAATGTACTAAGTCTAAGATAGCTAGAGGACCTAAATATGCTCTCTAGTCTAAGGCTAATAGTATATATCCATTTTTTAGTAATAGGAAATCTATCTTAAAAGGTTCCGCAAAACTTAATGCAATTAAAAAGATTAAGATTAATTAGTAAGATATTAAGGATTACAAGGGAAATCTAGGACACTAGATGTTTTCTAGCTATTTCTTTCTTAGAGCTAAGTTTATATACTAGGTAGATTAAGATCTAGTTAATAATATAGTTATCTGCTAATAAATTTAGTATCTAATAGAAAATCTTAAAATCCTAGAGGAGAATGTCTATCTTATCCACTAAGCATTAAGCAATAGCAATAAGTAAAAATAGATAAATAGATAGAATAAGGGAGATAAAAATAGCTATAAGCCAAGGTACCTAGTTGCTATAAACTCTACTATTAGAATAGGTATTATATTAAAAGATGTCCTCACAATTACCCTACTAGAACTAGAGTACTATCTTTCCTAGGTTTTATAGATCTTTAGCTAATATTGCAGGTAAGAAAATAAAAACATTATTACTTTTTATTATATGCTTTTAGTAAAAGGCAGCAAGATTAAGGAGAGGATCTTAGGGAGAAATAAGAAGAAGATATAGATCTAGGAACTCTAGAAAGGGAAGCTATAAGCGGGTGGTAGTAGAAAGGCAGCTGGAGAAAAAGAGGTTATTATATTAGATTAGCTTCCAAGTGGTTATATACAAAAAGCTTAAATATACTTAAGGGTATAATAGTATATTTCGCAGGTGGTTTCCTGTAACTCTCTCTCACTAGACGCACGCACACACGCAAATGGATGGGGGCTCGGGGGCACGGACTCGGATGATAAATTGCGTCTAATAAGTCCAACCTCAAAATTACTACAGTCCTGCCTACATTATCAAGGTGGAGACCAAACCCGTGTGGTATCCACCGTGCCGTATTCAAAGAGATCAGATCAGATCGGTGTCATAAGTCTATGATGATTGCCTAGGCTTGGGACGCTGGAGTGAGTGTACAGTAGGGTGGGGGTCAGCACGACTACGTTTTCCTCAATCTCAGCGCGAGAGAGATTTACTTCCCGGTATTCCATCCCACCAATGTTGTTCATGTGCCCTTGAGCTTCACCGTTAATACACCCCACTAGAATTCTCCGAAAGTCCCACGTTATACGGCAGGCCGATATTTGACGTGTGTAGTTTGCGTCAATGTTTGCTTTTGTTTGGGCCCCCCGTTTACTTGATGTCAAGCGAGGATAAGCTGGGCTCCCTTTCCCCCTTTGTCAGCAGTAGATTATTCAACAGGCATGGCCAAGGGCTGTAATCTCGTTTCTCATTAATGCAGCTCATAAGTTTCTCACCCGTGAAGATGATGATTCTAAATGACACCCATTGAACTCCATCCCGCATGCATGTAAATAATACAATATGCACCACTTACCGCTAGATGACCATGCCGCCCCCATTATACCCAGTTTTGGTCTTCCCATTTAGAAAATGCCTATAGCAGAAATTCAAGATGGCACGTCCATGATCTTCCCTGGGTTCATGATCCAGTGCGGATCCAGCGCTTGCTTTATGGACTTCATCACTCCCACTGTATCAATGCCCACTTCCATCAGCAGCGCTTCCTTCTTGCCAATTCCAATCCCATGCTCTCCCTTTTCACAATTTTAGAATACATTCGGTGGGTAGGAGAAGCTCAAACTCACGGTGCAAGTGCCTTCCATTTCCAGAGCCCTTTTAACCATGCTTTTTACACACCGCTCAACCTTCTCCCTCTCTCCATCAATTCGGCGATCATAGAGAATACTGCCCACAAGTTCAGTTTGTGCTTGTCCTAATTCTTCTCAGAGAGCGGAGCTCTTGAGACATGCCAAGAAAGCACATTTTAGAAGAAAATTTGACGTACCTTTCGTGAAAGTTGCCGTCGCCGATATGGCCCAGGATACTTGCAAACAATCCCAGGTCATCCATCTCCTTCTTGCTGATTTCAATGATATCGGCTAACCTCGAGAATGGAACGGCAACATCAGTACTCCATACTTCGTTACCTTCCTTCCTCAAAGCTAGCATAGACCAAAGGCTCTCCTTCCTGGCACTCCATAGTAATTTCTGCTCCTTTACATCCTTTGCAAATTCGAAATTGCTTCCACCATGGGTTTTCGCAATGGCACCGACCATGGCGATATTCTCTTTGACCGAAGCTTTTGTGCCACTGAATTTGAAGAAAAGTGTAGGCATCTCTTTCCACTTTCTGGGCGCAGTAGATCCGGAAAGGTTCACAACTTTCATTTGCACTTCATCCATGATCTCCATAGCGGCTACTTGTACGCCGGCTCTCATGACGCCAGCGGCAGCGGAGGCAGCATCTCGAATCGAGGGAAAAGTAACCACGGCGACGGAAAATTCTTGCGGTACGACGGCCAGCTTAAGAGTTATTTCCGTCACCAAGCCAAGAGTACCCTCAGACCCCACGAAGAGACTATTGAGGTTGTAGCCCGCGGAAGTTTTTCTCGGCCGACGCTTCGTTTTGATGACGGTACCGTCAGCCAACACAACTGTGAGGTTTATGACCCAGTCCTTCATAGTACCATATCGCACTGCGTTCGTACCTGAACAATTCGTACCTACCATGCCGCCAATCTTTGCACCTGTGGAAACCCGATGGTTAGCTTTGGTTCTAGAAATCTGAAGGGGAATGGATTGATGTTCCGAAAACTGTGAAACCCTTTTAGGTCTTCCGTATCAGACGCTCTATTAACAACTTATACAGCCCTAAATACACAGAACAGGAATTTGAGAGGATCCTAATTGCGATTGCTGCATGCGGCACGAAACTTGATGGGGGGGGAGCCTTACTTGGACCGGGGTCTACTGGAAAGAAGAGCCCAGATTGGCGTTTTGTGAGCTGCTCATTCAAATCCATCCAAGATACAGAGGGTTGCACAACGACATCCATATCCTCTTCGTGTAGTTTCAAGATTTGATCCATGTAGGCAAAATCCACACTGACGCCTCCGTAAGGAGCCGAGAAGTTTCCTTCGAGACTTGTTCCGCCGGAGAATGGAATGATTGGAACTCGGTATTTGTAGCAGATCTTCGCAATTTGTGATACCTCAGCTGTAGTCTTTGGATAGGCTACAGCTACCGGGAGGCCATCTATGTTGGTTGAGGACCATTCAGAATAGCCGTGGGCCGTGAGGACCTCGGGATCCGTGGAGATAGTATCTTCATCACCTATTGCTTGGCGGATTTCTTTTATGGCCTGGGCAAAATTTAGTGATTGAAACTTGTAGGTGAACCGATTCACCAAAAGAAGCCTCAAGGAAGAAGCTAATGGGCGAAACCCTCCTCTGAGGTCAATAAGTGGGAGAGGTTAGTGGTACTTCCAGCCTTTGGAAGACTTCGCGGGACTACAATGTACAATTACACAAGACAGATTCTGGAAACACTTACTGCTTCCATATCACCGATATCTGCATATTTAGGAGCTACAAACTTTGTAGGACTGGAATAGTCTCTCTCTTTCGCGGCCTTGGAATTTGCCTGGAACGTGGCATATCCATAGACAAGCACAGCAGTGGCGGAAACCACAGCTACAACGTTGAAGGTATTCCATCCTGATCGATGTCCTCTGCCTGTGCCAGCGCCTGTGCCAGCGCCTGTGCCAGCGCCTGTGCCAAATTCAACTCCAGCTCTCGCAGCAGTTTTTGTGTTTGAAGTTCTTGAGCTGTTCCACCTGCGTCTAAGGAAGACCGAGTTGTGCAGCGCTCGCGGCGTTAGCGTTCTGGAAGCCCAACCCCTTATTGGCACGCCGGCGATTCTTGCCGACCCGAGTCTGCAGACTGACATATCGCCAACAAGGATTATAGAAGGTTAGCTTAGGCTAGGTACGGTACTGTAGATCAGGTTAGATCAGATCTGTGCTCCCCCCTGCCGAAAACCTTGGCATCGGTTCGTTTTTCGTAACGGCACTCTCAGATTGAGATTGATGGGAAAATGAGAAAATGAGAAAACTTAAAAAATAAGAAAACAATGAGGAACGGCCGGGCCGCCTTTTATACAGGAAGGGAGGGAGGGGCGTACCTACCCAAGGTACCAGGTAAGTACTGTGCTCCCTGCGGAGGTATGAACTTGGGCTACTGTAGTAGCGGTGGGGAAATATTGCCCGGAGAAGTCGCTGTCTTGCTGCAGTGCTGGTGGTAGGTAAGTACTGGTACTTTGTGTTCATACGGGTACAACGTGAAGGGTACTTAGTAGTGTTGTTTTCTGCAATAGGCTGGCTTTGCAATACAAATTGGTGCTTGGATCGAAATACAGTACCTACCTATCTGGACTCGAGCGTGTCCATGTCACTCATTCTACGAAAGGATCGTGGCAATTCAGCGATGGTTTATATGCTGCGTAGTGGATCTGCCATGCTCTCGTCACAATCCATCCATCCCACTCTTTATTATTGCTTCTTGTTTCCTAATAGACATTGCAGTTCGAAGCCACCAACTTTCCTAATACTAATACGTACAAGAACAGATATAGTATGAGTAATATGACGATAATATAATCCCCCTCTACGTCGTACCGGTACGGTATGCCTCACCAGGGGAGCAATTTTACCCCACGCCACACCAACCAGTCGTTGCAAGCAATCAATGGCGCAGGAAAACCCTGCAAGCCTCGACGTGCCCTTACATGTAGAGGTGAGCACTGCAGCCAGCAAGCACCCAGCACGGTGTCACCGAGTGAGAGTTTCAAGCCAAAGCCATCAAGTCATCCTGCGAGCTTCTCCTCGCCATCAAAGCGCACGAGGTCTTTCCCCGCTCACAGATCTCGTGCTTTTCTTACCTCAGAGAAAGTTCACTGCAGGCTGCAGTGAGAGTGAGGTCCTGACAATCCGACAGGCGATCGTCGTGATCTAGCCTACTCCGTAGTCCACCACTGTACTCCGTAGAACGCACCACATTATCCCAGATCGAGTAGGTCAGTGGAAGAATGTGGTCCAGAATCCTTAACCCTGGCTGGACCCTTCTCTTAACTGCCCTCGTGACTGCAAATATCCCATAAACTGCACCATGTAGCTTTTGCTTTTGATGCAAGGACGTAACAGCTTTCCCCAACTATGGACATGGATTTGCATGGGGGTCACTTTGTAATCACAACTCACCTGGAGGAATTGCAAGTCTCTTCCCTAGAGACAAAAATGATTTCTGAAATCCTGCAGGTTGGGGCGAAGAGGGTTGTCACATTTGATGGTATTGGTTTACTATGCCGCTATCTGCATGACTTTTGCGAAAACCTGAGCACAGTTGCAAAGTCCAAGTACTCCATTCCATGACCCATCTTGACCCAAAGCAAAAGTAAACATCTAGTGGCCTGCAATGGCTTGGGCACGTCTGCGATCTCTCTCTTCCGCAATGGTCAGCTTGACACCCTTGCCCTTTGGCAGTGAAATCCATGGCTTCTCAGAACCGATGACAAAGACGTTGTTCTCGCGGGTAGCGAAGGAGTTGTCTATAGCATCCTTGATGTGAACGATGTTGAAACCACCATCGTGGCGTTCGCGGTGAGTGATGACACCAACACGACCCATGTTACGACCACCAGTAGCCATGGCTATAACACCAGTGTCGAACTTGATGAATTCGGTGATCTTTCCGGTGGCAAGATCAATCTTGACGGTGTCGTTGACCTTGATGGTTGGGTCGGGGTAACGGATACTGCACAGCGCAAAATTCGTCAGCATTTCTAGGGGAAGATGTATAGCAACCGTTGATCTAGCTCCAATCAATCGTTTGAGGTGGATCGACCAAAGCTTGGACCAACGGCTGAATGATGTCTGATAGAACTTACGTTCGTGCATCGTGCGTGACCAAGAATGGGATTCCGCCCTTGCCCAACTGTACTCTCTTGACCTTGCCAAGCTTGTATTCTGCCTCCTCAGCCTGGATTCGGTGGACAGTGAAGCGGCCCTTGGTGTCGTAGACCAGACGGAAGTGCTCGCCAGTCTTCTCGATGCTGATGACATCCATGAAGCCTGCTGGGTAGGTGGCATCGGTTCGGACCTTGCCATCGACCTTGATCAGGCGTTGCATGACAATGGCCTTTGTCTCGCGCGAGTTGAGCGCGTACTTTAGACGGTTTCGGATGAAGACAATGAGAGGCATGCAGTCGCGGAGCTTGTGAGGACCGGGGGATGGTCGAGGAGCATAGGCACCAGACAATTTGTCTAGAAGCCAATGCGATGGCGCGCTCAAGCGCTTCTGGTGCTTCTTTCTGCATAGAGATCAAAATTAGCAGGCTTTCCAGAGATGAACAAGTATGTAGGAGACGGGGAACAAGATATCGCAGGTACTGAATGTCATTGTCAAGTTCAAACGTTCTTGGAGGGCGATAATCAAAACATCGCACTCCTGTGAACCGTTTGCCAAGCTGAAAACTTGATGCGATACCTCCCGGTCAGAGGAAGAGAATGAAAGAGGAGACAAACGGTCCGCGTCCCATGGTGTATGATTTCTACCTGCTTGTGAAGGCTGGTTCGGGATCTGCACGCAGAATTGTTGTTGAGGATATTGAAGGTGCAAAGCCTCGCGAAAAATTGTAGATATAAAAGTGCGATTCCACCTTGTTGAAGCTAGTCCATTTTAGGTAATATACGCGACAGCCCGGTATAGTCACGTGAACTTCCGGGTCTTGGTCCAGGCCAGTCCTGTCATCAGAAACCGACCATTTTTACCTATTGAAGAAAGTTTTATCTTGTCTGAAACATTTTAAGAGCTTTATAGGAGGACTTGGTTCGTTTGGTTAATTAATCTTTATACATGCCCTCCACAAAGATACCAGTATTTACACACCCATAGAAAGGAACTTCGATAAAGCTTTTATGCCTTTACACGCACGGTACTGGTGGTACCATGATACTTGTGGGTACTTTGACTTTTATTCGTCTTCTAATCAGATTCCTAAATGGAAGGCTTCGTTGGATCTATAAAAGGCTTTTGAAAATGGCTCGTTATTCTCGTTGCTCAGATATACCCCTTCAGTACTGCAGCCTCCGCATTCAATATCGAAGATCCAGCAGCCCCAATGACAGCTATTACAAGTTAGTGCTGCCGCAAATCAGAGCTCAAGAGAAGACTTACTGTTGTGACTCAAAGCAACAAATTTTAAATCAAATATTCCACTCTCATCCTCTCTCACCCGCCCAACACTCACAGTATACCCATTTTGAGTATTCCTGTCGAGTCGTGGCTGCGGTCTATCAGGTTCTTCCATCACCAATATGGAAGGCTCTGGGGCGGAAGGACATCCCAATGTCTGTGCTTCGCTCATATAACTGCTAAGAGCCTTCTTGACAGCTTCTGCAGAAGGCTTAGGACCGTTCCTGTTCTTGAATCTCAAAGAAACACAGGCAGTATGACCATCTAGGACCGGCACCCTATTGCAAGCCGCGGATATTTTCAAGTCAGATTGGTTGTGAAACCCAGAGACCTCGCTGTTGACCGTTCCTAGAATCTTCTGCGCCTCGGTCTCCAGCTTGTCTTCCTCTCCTGATATAAAGGGAACAACATTATCCAGAATATCCATGCTGCTGACTCCCGGGTATCCAGCGCCAGAAACAGCCTGCAGTGTAACTACGCTAACTTGGTCTACTTCTCCAAACTCCTTTTGTATGGCAGCAAAGGGAATGACAATCCCAATAACAGCACAATTCGAATTGCAAACCAGGAAGCCCTTCTTCAGGCCATATTGTTTCCGCTGGTGGGGTATAACGTCAAAGTGAGATAGGTTGACCGTAGGCACGACCAGGGGGACGAGTGGATCTTTGCGATAGTTTTTGGCGTTCGAGAATACGGCGAGTTCAGCCTTGAGGAACTCCATCTCTGTAATGAGTCAGTATCTGTATATCTTCCACACACAGCTGTTCTTACCGATATCACCAGCGACCTCCGCATCTAATCCACTGAAAACAATATCACAATCCGCAAATTCGCTAGCTTTGCACTCCTTGACAACCAATTCCGCCACATTGTTGCCCATGGGCGATGCTTGCTTCCATTTTACAGCATCTTTGTATTTCTTGCCTGCTGACCGCGATGAGGCTCCTAGAGCATGGAGAGTGAAATGCGGATGCTGCGCAAGAAGTAATATGAACCGCTGGCCCACGGAACCAGTGCAGCCAAGAACACCTGGGAGCAATTAGTACCATCCATTATTGTATGGCGGGGTCAATAGACTTTGACCTCGAAGCTTCAAAGGTAGGTCAATTGATTTTCATAAGGCACTTACCACACTTTTTGGAAGGAAATGGAGGAGGCATTTGGCAACAGTTGAATTGAACACAAGTCAAAGCAGAGAGAATGGAGTTGTGCGTTCAGTGCGAAGATTATTGAATACTGCTATTTGGAGGGAGGGGAGTCACAAAAAATACAATCAGTGCCCGCCGCTATCGGTCAAACCACGGCGGGGCAGAGTGGCTAATTACCCCCGAAATCAACCAGGCCAGGTAGGTAGGGTAGGTACTGTCTACCACTGCTAGTGCTCCATTTAATTCAATTCTTCTCGTAAAAGCGATCAAACTTTGCTGCTGGATAGTGATATACACCTTCGCCTTAATTTCTAAAAGTGACAAAATTACATAGGAGTCTATAGGTATACAGCTATCAACACCCATCATCCATCTAATTGTTATACAGCGACAAGAACCACCCACGCCCCAAATTCTTCATTATTCATCGCGAACCGGTATAAACCACTCATCTTTCCGACTGCTAACCGCCTGCTTAGCCTGCACCATAGAGAGAAGCATCTCATTATGCGGACATGCCATACCCAACTCCATCGCCCGGCTGATTAAATAGCCGTTGTAGAACTCGACACCGGTTCTTCTGCCAGCCTTGACGAGCTGCTGCATTGTAGTTGTGTTCCCGCGAGTCTTCTTGATAACCGACATAACGGTTTGCTCGAGTGTCTTGACGCTGAAGCGACGGTTAATCCCAGCAACACGAGAGATCTCAGGAAGAGACCGCAAGATCAGAGACGTTTCTTGCAAGACAAGCCGCATTGTCCGTTGTATGTTGTAGTTGTTGAGCAGCTGGTCATTGGGGCAATCGTACAGCACAGACAATGGGCCCAAGACGGCATTAACGGCAAGTTTCTCAAGCTGCTTGACGTGAAAATCGGGGCGACTCCGGGCCTGCGCCCTGAGTTCGGGAGATCTAGTCAATGTCCGCAACAAATAGATAAATGGCCCCCAGCTGTTATCGAGTCTTCGAATCAAGGGTTCTTCCTCGGGAACGCTTAGAAACTGGTCTTGTCGCTTTGTCGCCCGCATGAGGACACTGAGAGAGGTATTCCCGGCCTCCCTCTCTATTACAGTAAAAGCTCTCTCCGTTGGGGTCAGTTTGTGAGATATGTGCCCAAGGGCATAATGAGGTCTCCTGAGCGGGTCAGGGTAGAGGGTAGAGTTAACTTGGTCGGTAATACCCATACCATCCTGCAAGAAGCAGATGGATGTCCAAGGTCGAATGCGGTGCAAGATCTGCTCTAGGGCCGGCAGAGTGGCAAACCCATCCGTGGTAACAATCAAATTGTGTATGACACTCTCATTTGGGGCGTACCGTCGTCTTGGAATATGTCCTTGAAATCCTCTACTATCATAGTCTCCTGAAAATTCGACATCAATCCCAGTTTGGACAATGAGCTTTCCTTGTCGCAGGACTCTGACTGCAGCGCCCTCCTGGTTCCATCGCCTCATGAGGTCGTGGGTATGAAGCAACAAAGTGACTGGTGGCGCATGTGGGAGTCCGGCAAGTGAGTGGGCGATATATTTCCCATGACGAGTAGCGCCGAGGATATGTATGGTAGTAGATGTTTCATGTTCCTGCTCTAGGCGATGTGCAATGGCGGAATTGTTCGCTGCAAGTTCGATAGCAGGATCCGGAACAGCAAACATATCCAGCTCCGTAGAGGAATCGGCTGGTGTTGCATGCTCTTCAGTAACAGGATCCGAAACAGGAGACACATCCAGCTCTGTGGAGGAATCAACTTGTGGTACATGCTCTTCAAGAACAGGATCCAAAACAGGAGATATATCCAACACTGTGGAGGAATCGACTGGTGTTGCATGCTTTTCAACAACAGAATCCGAAACAGGAGACACATCCAGCTCTGTGGAGGAATCGACGGGGGTGGCGGTTTGGTCTTCTGGAATGTCCTTGTGCTCCTCAGCTTCCTCATGTAAAGGCTCACCACCGCTTTTTTCCTCCATAGATGAACCTAACATGTCTTCAATGACTAGTTCGCTTCTTTTGATGCCTTTTCTTTTTAAACGCTCAGGAAGGCCTTCTCTTATTAAGCGTTCCGGAAACCCATCTATAAACGGTATATCTTGCGACGCATCGTAGATTCTTCTCTCCACACCTCCTGTATTATAATCCCTATGGTGTCCCGTGTGGCTTCGGTTTGAGCTACAGAGTTTGAGATTGCCGCGACCACACTGATGGTGTTTCCGCCGCGGCCACCAATATGTTCTAGGATGCGTCGACATGCATCCGATGACCACCCGGCCATCATAAAGGTTATTGCAGCGCCATTGAAGGTTACGAGGTATTCTAGAAAACACCCGCAACAGCGGACGGCCGCAAATTTGAAGAGACAGGATGAACGATTATCGGTAGTTATTGAAGTCGATTCATGGCACAGTAGTCCAGGCGACTCGCTCTGGTTGGATGGAGAGTGTGCGCCGGCCGAGGGGTGTCTATGTGAACATCGAGGTAGAATCAAGGAGGAAGGATGGTAAAGTGAAGTGAAGTAAAGATAAGGAGGCGAGTAGTCGAGAGTTGTAGCGTGGCTCGTGAAGGGGATCGGGGTGTTGTCGTATAATACAGGTCTCGAGATGATACAACAGGGTATCGGATCGTCAGAGAGGTTGGGTGGAGAAGAAGGAGGAGGAGGAGGAGGAGGAGGAAGAGGAAGAGAGAAGGTTGTGGAAAATGCAAGACGTCAATGATAGATTCAGATTGCAAATTCAGAGATTGTCGTTGGGTTAGGATTGTCCTCTGAAGACGGACGGCGACGGACGGGATGGCGGCGGACAGAAAAAAAAATGCTGGGTTTCGATGATCCTTGCAAAATGCACACATAGTCAACATCCCTGCACGCGTCCCAGCCCAGCGGCCGCATCATCAAAAAAGTTAAGGCAAGGTACTGTACTGTACAGTGCAGTGCGATTTTTGTTGGAAGGTTCGGTTCACTTCAGTTCGTTTCGAAGAACAGGAACCCCCAAGCAAGGCTATTCATCACCTTGCACCAGAACACCACCGCCGTAATGGACTCCTCAAAGGTCTTGTCTCTCCTGGACCAGTTGGATGATGAGGTCGATGATTTGGAAGAAGCTCTCACCCCGCTGCTCAAGGCCGCTCTGGCAGAAACATCTTCGAAGCTCCCCTTGCTAGACAAAGCCAAGCTCTATACCCTCGTCACCTACGCCATTGAGTCTCTACTGTTTTGTGCGTTTCACCCCTCTGATTGATTTTCTGTTCTAATTAGCCTGCATGCTAGCATATCTACGACTCCATGGCATCAAGGCGCGCGAACATCCTGTCTTTACCGAACTCACCAGAGTCAAGCAGTACTTTGATAAAATCAAGATGACTGAAACGCCTCCCTCCACTACGAGAACGAAGACTGTTGACAAGGCAGTTGCAAGAAGGTTCCTGGAACCGGATCTGGTGTGTTTTTCTGTCCCTAATTTCTATAAATCTCCAATCTTCCTAGAGCTCAAGCCTGACTCCTCATTCCACGTCCTGTTACTTCTTATTCTGCTCTCGGTACACCTGTGCTGACGTCCCGCAGGCCGCTTCCAAGAAAGACGCCCTGCTAGCAGCAGAGCTAAAGGCCAAAGAAAAAGCTAGAGCCCATATCAAGTTCGATGAATTGAATAAACAGATTGAAGAGAGACAGAACGCGAAAAAGCGAAAGTCTGATGGGGTAGATGGAAAAAATGAGGAAGAAGGAGAGGCTGCTGAAGAATCATCCGATTCAGACTCGGATTCCTCTACGGAAAGCGTCAATCAAGCTCCTGTTCCGAGCAAGAGCAGATCGAGGAAGAAGCGCAAGGTGGGCAAGGGCGAGGACTCACTCATAGCAGAGGAAGGAGCTACTTCTGCTGCACAGCTTAAGAAGAAGGGCACGAAGAAGGAAAAGAAGAAAAGTAAAGAAAAGAGGACTAAGAAAGACAAGGGGAAATGATAATTGGCACGAAGCACATGACTTGACGATATAGGGCGTTGCTTTGTAGCATGGCGTTATAAACAATAATGTCTGGGGGTCAGAGAAAGAGCGTATCTGGCATTGGCGTTGAAACAAGGTTATTGAGGATTTTCGAGGAGACAGAGACCTGCTTTCCTTCCACATGTTGTGATAACTCCTACAGTGTTTTACGGCCTTTTCCACGAAAGCGCATGTGCTCCTTATGCTGGATGGGCACTCGTAAAGGCGGCACTCACCGTGGTTGACTTTCAATGATGCCGCCTGGCACATTATAATCTAATGCCGCTGTTTCCTATCCACCACGGGAGAAGCGACTTTTTATACTTATAAGGAGTCTTATTAAGGACTGAGTGAAAAGATTAGTAAAGTAAAGGAGAAGGCCCTTGTTTTGCCTCGGGATCTTATTCGTTATTTCCACCATCCGCTAAAAGGTCACCGCTAGTGCCGGGAAGCTTCCATGTTGACCCCCGGTATTTGTCTTCTCCAACTTTGAGTAATCTTCCACACCAACACTCTCCAGAACCATCCAAACCCAATCCTTAAATCCCACACTATTCACCATGGCTCGTCAAGGAAGATCGGGAGGTGGCAGAGCTCCCTCTCGCCCAACCGTTGCCCCCAAAAGACCAGCAGCACCTGCTCAACAGACTCGCCCTGCGACCACCGCAGCCCATCCACCAGCGCAACAGGCTCCTCCCCCAGCGGCGCAACAGGGCTCCGCCGGGCCAGGACTTTTCGGTCAGATGGCTAGCACTGCAGCGTGAGTAGAAAATGCACCATCCCACACCGTCGGATATCTCTAACGAAATGCCAGAGGTGTTGCCGTCGGATCCTCAATTGGCCACGCAATCGGAGGTTTCTTTGGTGGGGGGTCAAGCCAGCCAGCTGAACAGCAAGCAGACAACGGTGCCGTAGCTTCTCAGAACAACGAACAGGCAGCTCAGAACAATTGGGGTGCGAAAAGCTGTGACGTGGACGCGCAGCAGTTCACAAAGTGCATGAATGAGAACCAGGGCGACTTGCAGACATGCTCTTGGTACTTGGAACAGTTGGTATGTTATCTTCCAATGTTGACGTGGAGAGTTACTAATTCCGAGTCTAGAAAGCTTGCCAGAGTGCTGCCAGCCAATACTAGGATCATCCAACACCGTTCTGAAGCGCATAGCGAGAGGATTGCATTGCCGGGGGAAATAAAGTGTAAACTAGCTTTGAATCAAGAGAAAATACCGCTCTTTCGTAACTACACCTACTTCTTTCCCACATACGTGGAATTTCAAAAAAATCTTCACTGTTCTATCTTCCCCCGAGATCTCTCTCGTCTCCCTCGAAGCTGCCCTCCAGAGCCCTGAATAAACTCCTTGTACCTGCCTCCAAGCCGTTTCTTCTCACCCACCATATCATCAAATATCTGTCCTTATCCCCAGCGTCTCGCTCTCGTACTTTCAATACTTTTTAATTCTAAAAAAACTTCCCTGCATCAAGCCACGCATCAGTAATTAATTGCTCTACCGATCCAGAGGGACCTACGGCTTGTTTCGCCAGAACGGCAATAACTCCTGTACCACATGCTAGGTCTAGGATATTGTCACCAGGCTTGAGAGACGCTCATTATATGTAGTCTGCTGCTTAGCTAGGATGGAAGCGTATTTCTTGGTCGGGGATTGGAGCACGGTTATCGTGTATAAACTGGATGGTTTCGAGTCGGTTTGGTCTGGACATGACGAGTCTTACAAGGAAGATAGATAGAGCGGGTTTGCTGTTTCCTCGGTGATGTGTAGTGAAGGTTGCGGAAAAGGACTTTTATATGTGATTACACGAAGTTAACTTATAGAGTGGTTCTACCACTTTTGAAACACTTATCTCAAGGGAATCTTTCGTTGCCTTGGTGGAGTTTATTGCATGAAGAACAGACTCAGCGTCCGAGGACCTCAAATAAAAGCCCTAATTAAAGAGGATCTTCGAATTGCCTTTGGGTCATTTCTACTGTTGCGGTTGTGGTGCAAAATCGCACTGGACTGGGAAGAAGTTGTTGGTGCACGTCTCACTAGCGCGAAAAAGCGCTGATCTGATCACCGTTACTGTACGACGAGGCTGCCCCTCATCACTAGACTTTCACGAACCCGTTTGCGTGATAAGCAACACACCACACATAAATCATGGAAGACGACGATTTGGCACAGGTATACATGCCTGCATTCAACAACAGGATGTGAGCTAACGAGAGCACTTTAGATCAGAAAGGCTCGGCTCGAGCAGCTCAAGTCCCAAGGTGGAGGGGGAGGTGGTGGGGCGGGAAGCAGCGGCGGCGGACAGGAGGACAGACAGTAAGTCCCAGTATACTCCCCTTCTAAGGAATTTGCACTGACACGATCCAAGGCAACAAGAAGGCAAGCGTTTTCCCTAATTCCGAAGCACGAAATCTGACTTGTGCCCAGCCGAAGCACGTCAGTCGATCTTGAGCCAAATTCTTGAGCCGGAAGCAGCAGATCGTTTAGGGCGTATACGAATGGTTAAAGAATCAAGGGCTGCAGATGTAGAGAACAGGTTAATTACTCTGGCAAGGTCGGGGCAGCTACGCGCGAAGGTCACCGAAGAGCAGTTGAAGGAGTTGCTGAATGCAGTCGCGGAGAAGAAAGAAGAGGAGAAGATTGTTGTTAGCAGGAGGAAGGCTGGATGGGATGACGACGACGACGATTTGCTTGACCTATAAGCACTGCGTAACGGCGTTCGGGATGGAGGAACAAGCAAAAGGTCCTTATTGCGTTGGGTTTGTGAAGTGGAATTTGGAGTCTTTCTATGGCGCGCAGCTCTATGATATCTCCCCCAAAAAGCATCTCAATTGATACCCAAACTGTCCCCAGATCGTTCCTTCGCCTCCTTCTCTGCCTTTCTCCTGGCCCGGTCTTTCATCCTGATATCCCTCAGGTCAACTGGCTTCTCGATACACAGCTCGTTCCTTAATTCATCAACGTCCCTTTCCAGTTGTTCTTCCCAGTAAACATTTATAACGTCTTTGCTCCTGAGTCCATTACTAATGGCCCAAGGAAGGTAGATAGTAAAGAACCTCCTCCTCTCCACGGGCTTCAGCCTAGTCACAGCAAACATACTTAACCCCGTCATGGGAAGGAGGGTATTTGCGAATTCGAAGGCCTTCAAGGCAACCTCGCCCTCAACCATGACGGGAAGTCCCGTCAAAGCATGATAGAAGTCATGGCATTCTCGATACCTCTGCATCACATACGCACACTCCTCATCATCGATATACTTGACATTGTTCCGGGTATCAGGTGAGACTCCTTCACGATCCAGCCAATCTGCATATGCTCGCCCAACGGTATTGGCAGGCAGCCCGCGCAGGTATTCCATCGACATTGTCTTCGAGGAGATGCGCGGACGGTCACGAAGAATTCTTCGACCTGTTGGTGACGCCAGCATTGCATCTCGCAGGCGGTAGATGAAGTATGGCGTAGCAGTTGCTTCTCCCAGTGCTGCTATCAGGTCTGCATGTATGGTCAGCGAAGAAGGGGGGGTTCTTGAATTGCAATGTAGAATACCTCCTCGCCGGGGATTGAGCCATGACATGACTGCAGAGCCTACAGCAAGCCCAGCTCTCTCCACTCTTGTAAGAGGAACATGGCCTTCGTAGTTGGGAGGAGGTCGATTGAGGATGCCGAAGCTTCGAGAGTTCAGAGAGATTGTGCAGGCTGTGAGCAATTCGGTGGGAAGGCGGGATCTCAATGGCGACTGTCGCAATAAAAGGGACATTTCTATCGTACTGTAGGTAGATAAATCAATTCTTGTGTTTGTAAATAAAAGGACGAGAGAGCGAGCTTCTTTCTGCTTGCAACTTGAGGAATCAGCCCAGAAGTCGTACAAATGTCGCAGAGCTCGGATGATGCCAAGCGGAATGTTCCGCTTCTGGCGTCCACTGCAATGTTCTCTCATCAACATACGAGTCGAGTACCAGTAATAGTAATAGTAATACTGTAATCATACTGTAATAAAATAATCGAATCAGAGGTTATAGATAAACCATGACTGTTAACACTTATACATTTAACAATACAATACAATACAATACAATACAATACACTCTTTCATTCTTTCGAACCTCCCCCTCCCTTCTCCTTGACCACCTCAAAATATCCGATCCCACGACCGTCTGTTACACAACCCAACCCACCCCTCGTTCAAATACCACCACCCCACCACCACCACCACCACCATCTTCTCCTTCCTATTAGACCTTGTCCGTGAAATATAGGACATGGACGCCCACCGGCAATTTACGCAATGGGTGCTTACTCAAAACGTTGAGATCAATGGCGTTGCACCACACAGATTCCCTGGTAAAGGGCTAGGGATAGTCGCAGAGAATGACCTCAAGGTACGACAAAGTTTTATCTATCTGTCACCCTTGTGTTTTGGAAGAGGGTATTCGTTTCATATGTATTCCAGCTCGAATTCTACGTTGCAACTAAAGTATCTTTTTTCAGAATCCGAGCTCACTTCTAGACCTGTCCCTGTCTAATTCCCATTGCTATAAATACCAGCTGCTAAGGCCAAGAACATTGGTGTCTCTTTCTCTTTTTGAGATACTGTCAGTTAGCATACACAGTATTGTAGTATTCTTTATCCAACCCGCGTGTGTATGCTCAATTGAGGAGTCCAGTTCAAAGTTTGCAATATTCTATTCGTTACACTTCTTACTCGCTGCAATGAATAGTCAATTTTTTTGGGGGCGATTGGCAATTGCTAAAATTCCCGGCAGGTGGGAGAAACGTTAGTCAAAGTTCCTATTGCTGCTCTCCGAACCGTACACACAGTCCCGAAGTCCATATCGAGCAAAATTGGGCCCATCACCGTACATGGCCTTTTAGCTGCAGAACTTTCTCTCGACACCACACCCACATATGCTTGTTGGCAGAAAGTTCTCCCGACTCAAGAGGACTTCACAGAGTCGATGCCCTTGTTGTGGAATACGAAACTGCAGCGTCTCCTCCCAGAAGCATCACAAGCCCTCCTAGAGAACCAGAAGAAAAAGCTGTCCTTAGACTGGGTAGCCGTTTCAAAGGCTTTCCCAGAACTGGAATACGAAAAGTATCTTTACAATTGGCTTGTAGTTAACACAAGGACGTTTTACTTCCTTGATTCGAAGAAGACGAAGAAGCAACCTACTCCTGATGATTGCATGGTCAGTACAGCCCCCACTCTCCCAGTACTGCATCAATTGGCATATGGGATATCATAATGTCTCAATTCAAATGAACAATTGTGGGACTCCAAAAAAGCACCGGGCTCTAGTACTTCCAGACAACATCACCTGGCACTTGACTGAGAATAGAGTTGCCGGCGACTCCCTCCTGTGCCCTGAAATTGCTCATCTGAAGTGTCCATGCCACTTATTGTAATAGACCAAGAAACCTGACATCCAACTCCTAGGCCTTGAACCCATTCGCAGATTACTTTAATCACTCCTCTAATGGCTGCGATGTCTCGTTCAGTGCCAAAGCCTATCACATCAGCACACCTACCCCTATAAAAAAGGGGTCCGAAATCAACATTAGCTACGGAATGCACAGCAACGACTTCCTGCTTGCCGAGTATGGATTCATCTTTCCCGAAAACGCTTCGGACCAAGTCTCGCTTGACCAATCCATCCTGCCACTCTTCTCCAACAAACAGAAGGATGACTTGGAACAGACAGGATTTCTAGGAAAATATGTCCTGGACATAAATGGTGTCTGTTATCGAACAGAAATAGCATTGAGAATTCTATGTCTTTCACCGAAGCAATGGTTTAGGATTATCGATGGGTTAGATCATGGAGAGTCAATTCAGGCGACTGTGGATCAGTTGTTGATCAAGGTGCTGTTGGAGTTTAACAGTCACGTTTCAGATATGCTTGTAAAGGTATCGAAAATCGATTCTAAGCTTGCTGGCCAGGAGACCTTGAGCGAGCGCTGGGAGCAAATCCGCCTGCTTCTGCAGGCCACTATTGATAGAATACGCAATGAAAGCTCCGCAGCTTCGTAATAGAAGCAAAAAACACCCAAGTGATAGTATGTGTGTCTACCTAAGTCACCATATGGACCCTAATGCATAATAAGAAAATTCCGCAACTTTTTAATCCGATCCGTAACCTTTCATCATCCCCATTCGGCCACGAAAGCGACTTACCATCCTAGTCGCAATTGCAGGCTTCATGGAGTCTACAGTCTTTCAACGCTCTACTGCCTTTTAACGGGCCGAAAGCATCTCAAAAAGGGTGATAAGAGCACGCCTGATTAACAGCCATTAAAACCACAGACTTATGCTTCGTGTCCCCCCAGCATTCGTAGCGTTGCTGTTGAGAGCCCTGCGCTGACTGGGAAGTAATGCTCTGTCATCGTGGAAGCTCTTTTCTCTGCTGGGTGGCTGGCCATCCTCATTTTCCGAATTTACGAGACCTTGCATACGCGGAAGAGTCTTTGAAACGTAGTTTGGTAGGCGGTTTTCTTTGTCATACTCCAATTCAAGTAGCTCGGGCGGGAATCCGTCATACGAGACCGGGGATTTGAAGGCTCTGTCTTCCTGACCACCGCTAGGAAATAGCCTCTCGCCCTGCGTACTGGCTTCTGACTTTAGTGTTTCGCCAACATGACCGCTGGTTTCCTCACCGTACCAGGAATTTGAGGATATAGTATTGCTTGTACTTGCCCATTGGCTCCTATGGGCTGTTTGCAATATGCTGCTAGCCTTGTCGGTATCAAGGCTCTGAGTTGCTACCTTTGGTGACGTGAACATCACTGGGTCTCCGTTATCCTCTGCAGCGTCCACCATTCTTTCGTAGCTAGAATAATTGTGTCGTGAGAAGGGAGTAACTCGGCGAACGCTATTGGGAATCCTTGGCGCAGCACTGACACGTCTCGATATTGGCGTCAGGCCAACTGATGTGAAGGCCGAGTCGCCTTTGCGAGAAGGCAGGCTGTACGTTCCAGAGTTGACACCGACATGCGGGCTATAAACCTTGGGTGGAGAGCAACTGCGTAGCTGCACGACATCATTTGACATCAACACCATCCCGTTTCCACAAGAAGAACTAGATTCGTGGAAGCCACCTCGACTGTTCTGCGTATAAGAGCTATGGTCATCGTTGGCTCCATCCACAGCAGCTACCTGCACATTCTTAGATACATTACGCCTTCGCACGGTAGCAGGCAGCCTGGTGTCTCGTAAGGAGCTCGGAGCTCTGTCAGCAGGGATACTTTTGACATAGTGCGGCGTTTTTCGTAATTTGTTCCTTGCATGCTTAGACTTTGGCGAGTCGACTTCTTGTGGCCGGACCAAAGTCGAATTTTGAGCGCCATCGCCCAATTTCATGGTCTTGGTCAGCGGCAACTGAGAACCACGGCCAAAGTAATCTTTCTCGTCCCGGCTAGTTTTCTGAAGAATTGTATCAATGACATCTTCAAAGGTAACAATGCCAATAGGCTTAGGAGACCTAATGCCAATAACTTTGTGGTCGCAATCTTCAATATTTGCTTTAGCAGCTTCAAGAGTATCCGTTGCCCAGTCGCCACTGTTACCAATTCGCAACGTGGGTTGAGCTTGGCTCGTGCTTTCAGCTGTCCATCTTGGTACTGTGCCCCCAGGCGAGTCATCGAGCTTGGCGTTGAGATAATTCGCAGATGTGTGTGCCACGACGACGGCCATTCTACAAGATGTTAGGGGTTGTTATACAAACGGCAGACGATGGATTACCTTGACATCCCAAGCTGGAACAAGTCTAAAAGCTCATACACGGACATACTATCTCGTACGATTGGAATTGGATACAGAGGCAAGTCTTTGACATGCAAAACTGTGCCACCCTCTTGGTGGGTTTTCAAATCGATGCCAACTAGGTTCTGCGGGGTGCTATTAGCAAAGAACATCTTCTTCAAGACCTTGGCGAATATCAATGGTGTTATACGTCCTCGATTCTTCGGTGCTGATGAGAATTGTTTGAGGGGGAGGGGGTAAGAAGGGGCGGGTATGGCGGGCGCCTTGGGCTTGTGCATAGCAATGAAGAACGGGAGTACAAGTGTGAGAGCAAACTCTTACCTTGATGTGTACAAAGCCGAATATTTTAGTCCCTTCCCAAATCTCAGACTCGGCAGCCTTCCCTTCGCTTTTTCCAATGACAGGAATTCTACTGTAGGACCAGCCTTTGATTTTGTCGATGAACCCCTGATTGATCGCTTCGTTGATGTCGATTGTTTTGACAGCCCACCATTTGACTATCATCCCCTGGACAATCGAGAATTCGGCTTTTTCGACGTCCGTCTCATCGCCATTGGAAGGTTGCTCCGAAACATCAACAACGCGATCGATTCGACGCCCATCAAGGTTCAATGCACCTAATACTACACCTAAAGTCAAGGTTATGGAGTTAGTACTGCCGGGTATGGTAAACTTTGGGGGTCGATAATCTTCCACCGGAATTGAGACTGAGCTGTTCGAAGTAGGAGATATTCCTCTGGATGGGTTACTTACGGGTGGCATGAGGACCAAGTCCACCGTCAGGATTATGTTCCGACCTCTCCTGGGTTTTAACGAGGGTAGCCAATTGGTCGTTCGTTAGATTCCCGTATAAGTCTTTGTGGGCACCAAACAGCCAGTCGAGTAGTAAGGCGAGAGGATAGCTGACAATTGCCGTGAGCCACATGCAAGTCATCATGAGAGGCCAGCAGTAGTAACCCCAGGTGATTGCGTGTTTAGGGACAATGTATTGAGGGAGGATTTCCGCAAAGATGCCCATCGAAATGGTGGATACAAGAATTGGTATTAACGGATTGCTGCCAGGACAAAGACCCTCGATAACAATAGGGAGGGATTCGCCGGAAGCTACAGAGCATATAATTAAAGAGCCTAAATGTCTCAGTCAGTTACAAACACTATATTCATAGCAACGCAGGGGTCCTTACACAGCAGCCAAGTTCCATTTCGCTTCATTTTCTTGACTTTGGTCGCCCGTTTCCTACGAAATCATTAGGCGATGGATGCAGGAAGTGCAAGGCAACAACACACCTTTCCTTTGCCGTTCCAGTAACGCTTCTTAAGTGTAACCAGGTAGGATCAAGGCCGCAGATCGCTAGGGTGAGCCCTGCTAGCAAAGCAGACACAAGTAATAGGGAGAAGGCGACGGCGAGCATTCCGTACCAAGCCGGCCCCCTGTATGTGGATGACTGCATCCATTGTCCCATAATGACTGAATCTCAGTGGAACAATGTAAATGAGGGGGTGCTGCTCGGCTGAGTGTTCTCGTATCGATGCCTACTTAGAAATGGTGTTCTAATCAAAAGGTGACTTAATATCGAGATGGTGATGTGGAAGAGCACAGGTAGGAAGCCGAGAAAAGCAGGTAGAGAGAGGTCGCAAGTGCCTCCTTCCTTGACTTCTTCCACAAACGCTAGGCAAGACTTATATAAGTTTGCCTTCAAGCCCTCCCATGTGAGGACATAACGGAACGACGTAGGGAAAAATTATATTCGAAAGCTGACAAGTCTCTGACCCTCAAACACCATATATTGTACATTAATCGGCAGAACTACAAATAATCAAGGCATCATTTTGGCCATCTCAATTCCGAGTTAGCAACCCAACGCCCCAAATTCGTCCCACCCAATGCTTTGAAGATTCACCTCAACCTATAATTCCATGCTTGAACTACTTAGAAGATGCCATACGTAGGCACCGTAATGCTATGTTCAAGAACCTTACTCGGGTCTTGGGCGTTTGGCTCCATGGGGATTTTGCCAGTCACCCCCGGCAGCCTGGTTCTGTGGATAAAACGCTGGGTTGAAGTGCGTTTGCATGCCGTTGAAACCACCTCCACCTATTTTGATACTGGTCAGCTTCAAGTCCCTGTGTATGAAGTGTCGTCAATCATCCCATCAGACGAGAGTTGACAAAGGGTGCTCCCCAATCGCGGTTTGACCTCGGTCGCGCATGCAGACCAAACTCATGGGATGGAATGTGGGATATAATCATACCTGGCATACCTCCACCCATCTGTCCCATGTTCATTGGCATTGCACCCATACCTCCAGGCATACCTCCCATCGGCATTCCACCCATAGGCATACCTCCCATCATACCGTTGCCCATCCCACCTCTGCCACCTCGCATCCCATTAGGCCCACCTCGCATCCCTCCCATCATGCCACCACGGTTGTTAAACCCTCCAAACTGGTTACCCATGGAGTTTCCTTGGAAGCCTCCCATGGCAGAGTTAAACCCGCCACCACCCATATTACCCATAGCTGGACCGGAAAAGTTGCGATTGAAGTTGTTCCCGTTCATGTTATTCATCCCGCCGCCGCCTCGAGCATTGTAACCAGGCGTTCGTCCACGGAAGTTGCCACCAAAGTTGCCATTTTGATTACCTCTGTCATTGTTGTACCCTCCGGATGGAGCTCGATTTGTTTGGTTGTCTTTGCCAGCGCGCATTGGGGCATCTTTCGGCAAGGTTCGGAATAAGTTATTGTTCGGATTCGAATAAACCACTGTTTGCTTCTTTGAATACTGTTGCCCCTCACCAAAGGCATCAATTTTATGCTTCGCAGCGGTAGCTGCTTGTTGGGAAGTGAACTCGACATAAGCTTGGCTAAAAGTATGTCAGCAAGTCATCGCATCAGAGGTGTATGGATTGTCAGTACCCTTTGCTTTTCCCGTTAACTTTGTGTTCAGAGAAGGTAATGTCTTTCAATTCGTCTTCGACTTGAGCCTGGTTGACCCAGCCGCGAATATCATCGTCCGTATTCCACCAGTGGAGTTCTGATATTAGCAGAGCTGTTGTGGCCAATGGATCTATGGGCCGGTCATCAGATCCCTCTTTGCGCTTTACACCTTGTTGCTGGGGGGCTTGCTTAGGGATGCTGAGGGCGCCTGCCCCGGATTCATCTGTGCTCTTAATCTTCTGCTGCTCGTTCATTTTACTGTCCTCGTCATTGGCAACCTTGATATCGATATATTCATCATCTTGCGTCTCTTCGTGCTTTACCCCGTTCGTCTCAGTATGTCCATTGGTAGCCTCAACGCCGTCAATCTTCACATCACCTTCTTCGTCCTTTTTGAACGAGCCATCCTGCTCAGTATTGGCATCACCATAGATGTCGATGTCGAATTCGTCGGTATCGGGCATTTTGTCTGCTAAGAACGAGAAGTTCCTTTTAGTTTGAAAAATATCCTCGGATTGAAGAGATCTATTGCCTTAATACACCTTGAAATGAGATTGAGCAACAATAAACGGTTTCTGTAGAAATATGAGAACAAGATCAGCGCGTGAAAATCCTCATCCAGCCCTGCGCCCGGTTTCTGCACACGCAGGCGCGGTATAGATCTGAGATACATAGGGCAGAATACAAAATACGTACTCCTTCAACGGTCAAGATTGCGCTTCATAAACCGGAGCCAAATTCTGAAGTCTGATAGCCTTCTGTGGCAGATGCAGACACAATGGAGAGATGGAAGATGAAGCTCTGTGCTTGCAATCTTGGGGAAACACCGGTGCTCGATGCAGGGAAACGTGAAGAGCCAATTGCGGCAGATTGGAAGTGGAAGTACAACAGGTCCGCCCTTTGACAAGTACAAGGGCAAGTAGAGGGTAGAGTAGAGTAGCACGAGTAGGGAGTGATAAGAAGATCAATGCCAGTTGCTGTTCCTCCCTTTGCAAGCAAGCTTTCCTTTCCCTCCAAGCCTTGCCTCGTCGCGAAATCGCAACTCGAGTAGGCGAAAACGGGCGAATGTCGAGATATAATTGTATTGGAGCGTATTGGAGCAGTGAACGAACTGCTAGGATTGTCGCAGAAAAGCCGGCCCTCAATTCACAGATATCCCAGGTTCCTCGCTCTTCAATGCCGTCGGGTCGAGGATGGTGTTGCTGTTAATGGGAAGAGGACCAGCTTGATGGCTGCCGAAAGGCTTATGCTCGTACACAAGTTAGGCTTAGCGCAAATAATTTAGGTATAGTATGCATGTAATAATCATGTGATCAGCGATGTGGCATCTTCGCCTCGCCCAAATTATTTCGGGGCCTTCCCGTCTGCTTCTATCAGCAGCCTCTCCTTCAATTCTTGACTTTGAGACCACCTCACCTTCTTGCCCGTCACCGTCCGCCGCCTACCCTCTAATTATCTCCACATAATTCAACTCGGACTTTACGCTTTCACAGCCGCTTGCACAAACAACAAGACACAATCCCACCCAGTCCCTCCTTTCTAAACTCCTTTCGATCTCAACACCAAAATCGCAAGCATGTCTGACCAAATCCAAGAATTCCTGGACATTCCTAAAGAGTTTATTACCGAAGGAAGACAATTTGTCAACCGGTGCACGAAACGTACGAAAGCCCCGTGTATTCTGCGCATCCCTTGCGCCATCTGCGCCATTCACACTGAGTACACGACGTCTAGCTCTGAGCATTGAAGCTAACATTCTCTTTTGTAGCTGATCGACGCGAATTCATCAAGATCTCTCAGGCAGTGGGCGTTGGCTTCCTTGTAATGGGAGCAGTTGGCTTTATCATCAAGCTCAGTAAGGCGTTCCTGCCCCTTTTCCATCCTCGCCCCTCTCGCTCTGCTCCAATAGCTTACAATGTTCTCAGTACACATTCCCGTGAACAATATTCTGGTGGGAGGCGCATAATTTCTGGAAACTGGTGCCGGGGAAGCTGGCTCATCAAGTTGTTTGAGATGGGCCGAGTGATGAGAGACAGACATTCAGCCATGCTCCTCTTATGACAGGGCGTTTCTGAGAACATAGGCTGCAAAATGTATTATATTGGGCTGGTTCTGCAGCGGCTTCGGAAGCATAGCAGTGTTTTATGCATCGGGAGAATACAAAATTTCGCCATCTTGGAACTGCCAAGAATACATATATCGATCCGATTCAAAACAGTCGACCTTGTTGAACATCATCGAGTTGACCGGATTTCGGTACCTCAGAAGAGGAGCTTCTTCGAGTGAAGAAGACTTCCATCAATTGCTAGAAAGGGCCAGTTGCTTTCAGTTTGCAGGAGTACTTCCAGCCATTCTTAGTCACTCCTTTACTGTATAGGCAAGATTAACCTAGCTGAATGTGTATGACGTATCACTGTATCCCTGCAAGTTCAGTAATCCTACCATCCATTCAGTTTGAAAGTTCTCGCTATTCTTATTATCGGTTACTATTTGCCAATTTTCAGTCTACAGCCACGAAGCAACTTACGGAGTATATCATGGCCATGGCAATTTATCCTCGCAATGTGCCTAGAGGTTCGATGCATATTCTACGGACAAGATGTCTGGGACTCTCAATCTAAAAAGCGTCGCAATATGGTTGATGTTTTTGAGGTACTGGGCAGTGTCTAGTATGCCTGTCTATTTAAGAAGCATTCAGCCGCCCTAATTTGACGTAGTTTCCAAGTTTTCCTGATGTTCTTCAATTATCAATGCATTAGCTTTCCCCTGCCTGATAGCCTTTTGCTTTTCTGGTGATTACGTTTTGATGTCGGCAACACAGGAATGTCATCTTATCAGACCTGAGCCGAGCTAGGCCAGCACTTCGTATATAATGCAACTTCAGCCAGGGCAGCGGTCTAGATTTCCGAGATTGTACGTAAACCAGCCAGTATTCTGGGGTAGGTCTCGACAACACATAAGGAATAGGCAGCCATTAGTCTCGTACACACGTAAGCACTTACTGGTGACTCGGACTTCAGAATTTATCTATAAAGAGAATGATTCCGAGTTTGAATTTGTACTTGTGAATCATTGGTCTAATCCTTCGTCGATAGAGAAAACTGTTGCTCCACCACCCTACACTTTGTCCCTAATTCCACTTTGTCCAACCATGGGAGAACTCGCCCCACGGCAAAGTAACTCGGGAGACGTGAAGATCCTGGAAACTTTCCTTGCTCGCAACCCTTCAGTTGAATATATCCGTTATCAATGGATTGACTATTCAGGCCTTCTGAGCGCTCGTGTTGCCACAAAATCTTTCGCTCTCTCCCTGGGCCGAAAAGATTCACCGTTAACAATCCCGTCACCAATTCTAACCGCGTTAATAATTGACGACTCTTTGCTGTTTGAAGACATTGAAGTAGGGCAAGACGAGCTATTTGCTGACTGGTCAAGTCTCAAAGTCTGCCACTATGCTCCAAAACATGCAATGGTCATGTGCTTTGTCAAAGAAGGGGGTCGGAAAGACGGGAAAGGCTTTCGCAGGTGTCCTCGATCTCGACTTCAAGAATTGTGTTCCTCGGTGAAGGGAAAACATGATTTAGACTTCCTTGTCGGCATCGAAGTTGAATTTTATATATTTGACGAATCCAGTGGAACCCCAAAACCCGTCAATATGGTCGCACATGCGTATTCGGCGGCTAGCATCAATAATAAATATCTCCCAATAGTCGAAGAGATCGTTGATTGTATTCAAAAGGTCGGGATCGAAGTCCGGCAATTCCACTCTGAGGGAGGCCCTGGCTTGTTTGAAATCTCGACGCAACCCATGGCCCCTCTTCAGTCAGCTGATGCCCTGGTTTACTGCCACGAAACGATCAGGAACATCTCCCGCAAGCACGGTCTTCATGGTACGGTCTATCCAAAGCCCTTTGAGAAGCTGAGTGGAGTTGGTTCTCACATTCATCTATCGATTTCACGCCTGGACAAACAGGAAAACTTCTTAGCCGGTTTGCTGGAAAACTGGAGGGCTTTGGCAGCGTTCTATATGCCCAACTTTGATAGCAACCTTCGCCTCAGGCCAGAGGAGCAAATTTTTTGGGGCCTGCAGAATAGAACTGCAACGCACAGGAAAATCAAGGATGGCCATTGGGAACTTCGAAGTGTAGATGCGACTGCCAATCCGTACCTGGCGATGACAGCTATCTTGACGGCTGGGATGATTGGACTTGAGAAGGAGAAGAGCTTGACTATGAAGGATCCAAAGAAAATGGTCTTCGAAAGTATGAAAGACGATGAGGCGACGGATCTTGGGATTTTATATAAGATGCCAACAAGCTTAAAGGCAGCAATTGACAGCTTGAAAGCGGCCGAAGAGTTAAAGGATGCACTGGGTCCAGAACTGATTGACAGATACGTGAAGGTCAAAACCAAAGAGGAAGAGAACTTCGGAAAGTTGATTGGGTCCGAGAGGAGGGAAATGTCCATGAGAGTATTTTGAAGTTTCAAAGAAGGAGAGAGAAAGGGGAGGGGGCCCTTCGATGGGAAATGGTTACGATTAGAGTGGATCTAGAGCCAAAGTGATAATGGTTATGATTATGATTATGATAATGATACAAAGTCTTGAAAACCAAGTTAGAGGAGACTAGAGAAGTAATGAGTTATTTTGGAAGATCCGCATTTCGCATGGATAGAATCAATGTACCAGTGCTTGTAGATAGACTCGAGCAGGGTAGGTAACTCACGTTAGTACGTACCGGTATATTTATCCACAACCACCATTTGTAAAGCCCGAAAAGTGTCTTAAGTCCGCTTATCGGAAGTGGAGAGCTGATTGATTACATGACTTTTAGACGAATTAGTGCATCTGCGCATCAACCCATCAACTCCCACTCCACATCCACTTATCCCTCAAACAAACATTATATTGTATCTTCACTCTTGCCGGGTCTCTATTTTTTCCTCGACATGGCAGACTCTCATGGCAGGTCTTTGCAGGATATTCTAGGAGCTTCCTCCAGCTCAAGACCAGCAGACAGAGCTTCGCCAGGTGATGTCACGACGGCGACGGCTTCCGAGAGCGAGGACATGGATTACGAAGCTACATCCGACGATGCAAGTGTAGACATCAACGATCCCGAATATATCGAGGCAATACTTCGAGGTGCCAACCAGGACTACGAGCAAGATGATGAGGACGACGAGGACGACGAGGATGACGAAGAAGACGAAGGTATTTCAAACCTCTGCTTCCCCTCACTCCGCGGAAGCTAAATTGCCCCTCCTTCAGATGGACCGTATGGTGAGCTACAAGTCGAAATCGAAGAAGAAGCCGACGACCAGGATGCAACGCAATCCGAGGCCGAACGCAGTGAGCCGCCCTACATCTTAACATTTATCCTGACGGTCTTGCTTATATTCCGAATCGCAGCCGCTCGACAACGAAGACAGGTGATCCGGTTGCTGGCAACCTCGGAGCTGGGGCGGTTGTTCCGCTTTGCACATGATGACGACGAATTCGATGTCGACGATGAAGATGGAGAAGATGGTCCTATGTGGAGGCGCAGGAGAAGGAGGCCGCCCGCAGACCCCACTCGATTTCCGAAAGTCCCAAGTGATGAGGGAACAGAGCTTATGAACTCCGGAACATTTGGTTCCAACGAAGAGGAGTCAGTTAACCTGAGTGAGAGGGGCAGCATCGGAAAGAAAAAGAAGCTCGCCAGACGCATACTAGATAGAGAGCTGGCAACAGATAGCCATGCGAAGCAAAGGATCAACCAGAGGCTGATGGCTCAGGTAAAAATCGAGCGTCCGGTCTTCAAAACCACGACTAATAAGCTTCCAGGGCATGATACCGGCTTCAAATCCGGACATGGTCATCCACTACAATCAGCCTGTTTACTCAGGCCAGTTTTCGGATGATGGTAACTTTTTTTATTCCGTAAATAAGGATTATAAAGTCCGAATGTATGATACCTCGAACCCATACAAATGGAGATATTACAAAACTGTTGAGTATCCCTTTGGGCAATGGACCCTCACGGATGCGTCATTAAGTCCCGACAACAAATACCTCGCATACACGTCCATTCGAAGTACTGTTTGTCTCGCACCTACGGACCCAAATGACCAAGGCGATCCTTATTCATTGGACCTCGCAGATACAGGGAGACAGCACTCAGACATGTACCGTTCAAGATTTGGAGGTTCTTTTGGTATTTGGTCCATCCGATTCTCTGGGGATGGCCGAGAGCTGGTGGCTGGTGCTAGTGGTGGAGCAATCGTGGTATACGATATTGAGTCTCGCCGCACGACCCAGAAAATTAACGGACACGATGATGATGTCAACGCTGTCTGCTTCGCCGACAAGTTCTCGCCTCACATTCTGTATTCTGGATCAGATGATACGACTCTCAAAGTATGGGACACTCGTAGCATGGGTGATAGCCGAGCTGCTGGAGCTTTCGTCGGCCACATTGAGGGGTTGACATACATTGACAGCAAGGGAGACGGCCGTAAGAGATACCAAAATGTCATTCTGAGTATACACACTAATGGAGCTGCAGGTTACATTCTAAGTAACGGCAAAGAGCAAAGTATGAAGTTGTGGGATCTCCGCATGGTCATGTCCCCCAGTGACTTTACTTCCCTCAGACCATCCAGGCGAACTCTTGAACCCCGCTTCGACTATCGCTGGGGAGCCTACGACGAGGATGATTGGTACAAAGACCCCAATGACAACTCCCTCGTAACTTTCAGGGGCCATCGTGTTTTACGAACCTTGATCAGATGCCATTTCTCGCCCCCTGACAGCACCAATTCCAGATACGTGTATTCTGGCAGTGAAGACGGAAAGATTTATATTTGGAACATGGACGCAACAATCGCTGGAATAGTAGATGTACAAGGTGCAACTAAAAGCTCGAGACCCCACCACAATGAGTATGGTGCTCTGGCTTGGAATGGCATTGAAGATAATTCCCAAGCCCACTGGAGAACCTGTGTCAGAGATGCCTCGTGGCATCCTAATGCTCCGATGATCGTTGGTAAGTACTTCACATTGTTGATCAAAGGGCCCAAATGCTGATGATTCATTTATAGCTTCCGCTTGGAGCGGATACGGGATGAACACTGGCACTTGCTCAGTGCACTCTTGGAATGATGGAGCGGAAGAAGATGAGGCAGAGCCGAAGATGGGGCTGCGCGTCAATCAGAAATTGGAAGTTGACCCAGGTTTGTACCCTGGCCAGCAGGAGAGGCGTTATGGTCTTCGACATCGGCATTTAGGTGCGTATGATAATGATGATTGATTGAATGTCGCAGCTTTAGGGAAGGGGGTATCCAAAATTGTGGTAAATTGCATACATGGGAATACAGCTTCTTAGGAAAGAGGCTCGGCACGGGCGTTATATGGAGTGATAGTTACAGGAACGGGCTTTTATTTACCTAGTATAGTATAACGAATTATACAAACACCCTCTATCCGTCTTCGGGCAATCTAAGCAATGTTTATTTTCCACCTGTTAAGTCATTGTCTATATAATTGCCAAGCACCAGAAGCATATAACCTATAAGATGCATTTCTTCCCCTTAAATTATTTCGTGTGGCAGTCTTTCAGAAGCCGACATTTTCTTATTTTGAACTCTGAATAGCTCAGCTTTATCCTCGCGCGACAGAAAAGGATCAGATTCAACCTTGCAACCATTTTCAAATAGTTCTGATAGAGCACCAGGAGATCCCATTTGAAGGTGCAAAGTTGCTGGAGGTAAGGAAACCGAAGGCTGTGAATGCGCCTTCCAAAGTTCATCATCCAGCCCAGATCCAAGATTTTTCCATCGAGTGAGAAACACAGCCATCCCATGACCAGGGTAATGCTTGTACTCTATCCGAAATTCCGTCGAGCAATGCCAGCATCTCATTAGTCCTAAGCTTGTGTGAGGCCTTTCGAGAATTGAATTCCATGGTATCTCCCACTCCTTTGGATCTTCAGATGGCGAGTACTCAGTAGTTATAATGCGTGGACCAGAGTAGGAAGCTGTTACTAAGCACAGATGTCTACATATCCGCCGACCTTTTTGTACTATATGTGCGATATGGGTTGGAGATACTTCTGGAACACGCACATCTTGGAAAACGGTGAATCATTTGGCCGTTGATGATACGGTATTCTCCCCTGGTTTGCACGAGATAACGGGAAGTAGAATAAATGCTCGCAGGGTGTGAGAGTTCATTCAAGAGTGTGCCACATTCTTGATTTTGTTGATGACGCTTCATAGCCATACTGAAAATAGTTGAGCTAAAGCTTCCCCCGAATATAAGGAACAATATAGCCTTTCTATCGGCGCTCGTACAGGCGGTTGAATAATACGAGTGTGGAGTATATTTCCTTGCATCTTCGATTTTATGGAGCTTCTGGCAAGGAGGGCAGGCATCATGATCTGGCAGATCACGAGCTATGAGATCTAGAAATCCATGTGTTTCGGCCCGTCGGCCTACCAGATATTCGAGATATATTGTTCCTGTCAGAAGCTTGATTCGCATGCAGGAGATCGAAAAAACGGCGGCCGAGGGAGCGGGAAGTTGTTCGATAATCTGGCGCAAAAGCTCTAGGGGCAGCGTTTGTAGAAGCGAAAATTCAAGAGCATTGGGTCTTGACGGCTGTCGTAGGCGAGAAAATAGTCTCCTGAGAGACTCCATGATAATTGATGGTTGGAAAATGTATAGAGGTGATTTAAGTTGTGCGAGAATAAATGTCACCAAAGTACTAACTAATACAGTAGTTCCGAGTTTATTGCTAAATACCCTAGTTTTTTCTAGTGAGGCAACTACTACCTACCATTAAGACGTCCTTCAAAAACTAGCGCTTGTAACTTAATCTATATACTTATTTAAGAGGCGCATACCGGTACTACCTTACATCACCAGTACTCCCCCAAGAAAACTCGGTGTCAGAAGAATCCGCGGTGTCGACGCAGATATAAATCGCGAGATAGTCTCACGAACGGGATTCACGCTATTTGAAGCAGAGACCGTAACAATAGGAAGAGTTTGGGGAGTTCATGCAACTCCCCTTGGCTCTTGCAAAAAACAGCGGCTTCGACTTACCTGATAGGAGAAGTCATAAGGCGGTTGGGGCATCTCTAAGCGCTGACTTGCAAGAAAAGCAGTAGGAACTTAACACGAGTAGGATTCGAAAGGGGGTTTTGCGTCATAAAGACGGCTAGTCTTCCAACCCCCCCTTGGAAAGTAATACTCGTGGTTGCTGATCCATTATTAAAATAGGCAATGTTTCGAGCTACTTGTAAAAACAACGACGACAAGACAGGGCAGAGAGTGATCGGCGGGTAGAGACACATGAAATCGACTACAAATACGAAGTACAACAGGACCCAGTAATCGACCATATTTCTGCTTTATGGTGCACTTGCACTTGAGGAGAAACTCGCTGATAGGACAAAAATATGGCGCGAACAAGGATGGCTTCTCAAGCTTTTCTACTGTAGAAGAGCACAACAGCGAAGAAACGAAACATATGCCAAGACTTGAAGCATCGCATCGCATTACTCGTAACGCAGCCGTCACGAAACAATTGAAAAGGTACAGACAGTACAATAAACACATCTATACAGGATCATGCAATAATATAACCACATCTTGAAGCCTGTTGATTTTCCGTTCTGCTCCATGTACTCAACAGAGAGGTGGCTTGAAAAGCTGAAGCTCTCGAGTCGAAGCTGGTGAAGCGTGGCCCTAACAATGATACGGCCCGGGACTCTTTTACCTAATTACAACCTCAGTGATCTGGTTGATGAATGGATAAGATATCGTACTTGGGAAGAAAGTCAAGAAACAGCAGCAGCAGCAGCAGCAGCAGCAGCATCCATCGGATGAAAGTGATTACTGTCAAACACAAACAATGGCCGAATCATTTGATCAAAACGGGTTTGAATCAAACCGTGAGGTTGTAGACAGTAGACACTGTAAATAACTAATGTCGCCCCCCAAACAGCAGTACGTTGGAAGAAACAGGAGCAGCAGTGCAGTTCTCCGGGCGTCTAATCGAAAGCCCCTATTTATTTAATATTGCCCAGCGCAGCCTAGTAATCCAGTCCAGTCCAATCCATCCATCCATGCCATGCCATCCCATGCCATGCCCCTCGGACCCCCTGCCTCTCACAAAGCTTCCTCGGGCGTTCCATAGAGCACACACACACCACACCCACAACAGCTGCTTGTTACAGACCTGCGTCAAGTTGTCAACCTGCAGAACCGTGCTCAGCTCCAGGTCAGGCTTCACCACTCACGCACAATATCTCGACGCATTAAGTACAGAAGCCCTCCTTGTGTGAGATTATGAGATAAACCTCGAACTCTACTCCCACCAGGCCCTTCAACCATTGACCATCTACCGCTATCTCCACCTCCACCTCCACTTTCCATTAGCCTCGACTGTATCTTCGACCATCTCTCACTCCTCTCTGCCTCTGCCTCTGCATCTCGATAAAGCCACCAGCTGCAGGTCCATAGCAGATCAGATCAACTCCCTCTTCTGCACCGCACCACACACCCACACGAACCCCCATCTTCATCCTTCCAGGCGCGTCGACCCGAAACTCGTCGCAGCTCTCTGACCAGCACTTGGTCCGTTCTACACTCTTTGCAGGTACACAGCAGCCTTGCTTCACTCATCCACCCACCAAAGCGGCGGGATGGCCAGCTTCCGATGTGTCAAAAGGATCTAACCTTTATGCAGACGTAGCCTCCTATATCCAACAAACATCCTCGATACCTCACGGCCTCATATACACCGCTGTCTTTCACCCAAACTATATCTTCACCAAACATGGCCGCTCCAGGAACCCAATCGCTCAAGGTTGGATTTCCCGCGCCGCAAACAAATTGCGTGCATAGACAATTGAGCTGACTTCGATTCTACTCTACAGTGCGTTGTTACCGGTGATGGTGCTGTTGGAAAGGTATCTACAGATTGTATCCCAATCGAGGTGCTCCTGATAGCTAATATCCTTCAAGACATGTCTTCTCATATCCTACACAACGAATGCATTTCCCGGCGAATACATCCCTACAGTGTGAGTCTGGATGGACCTCTTTTAGATGCAGCGGCTGATGGCCCGTAGGTTCGATAATTATTCTGCCAGTGTTATGGTGGATGGGAAACCGATTAGCTTGGGACTGTGGGATACTGCTGGACAAGAAGATTATGACCGACTACGACCTCTTTCGTACCCGCAGACTGATGTCTTCCTCATTTGCTTCTCTATCGTTAGCCCGCCATCTTTCGATAACGTTAGAGCCAAAGTACGTCCGAGCCCTGCTTTTGAAATACTATGCTAATGTTATCTTGCGTAGTGGTTCCCAGAAATTGACCATCATGCCCCATCAGTGCCCATAATCCTTGTCGGGACGAAATTGGATTTAAGAGAGGACCCGGCAACATTGGAAAGTTTGAGACAGAAGCGAATGGAACCGGTATCATACGATCAGGCTCTAATCATTGCAAAGGAAATCAGAGCCCACAAGTACTTGGAGTGCTCAGCTTTGACTCAAAGAAATCTAAAGAGCGTGTTTGACGAGGCCATCCGGTTAGCAATATCTTTTTTTTTATCCGATGACCGATAAACTCGTACTGACTTCCTGTCCACAGAGCGGTTCTAAGCCCAAGACCGCCACCCAAGGCAACAAAGAAGGGGAAGTGCACCATTTTGTGAAAGATACCCTTGGCGAAGTTGTAGTGTGTGCAGTGGAGAGTTTTAGTTGGAGAATTATATCAGAATATGTCCGTTGGAGAGATGGGTTGGGATTGAAGCTGTCATTTCTCTTCGTCGTTTAGAGATGGAAGCACAAGCTTCATGTTTATGCAACAACACCAGAGGAGCAGGATGCCTGAAGAACCACCTCGCCCGCTTTTTCTCTTCTGTCGAAACCTTTTTCGATGCACTTCTTGCTATCTTTAGCTTCTGCTATGGACGAGCTAGTATGCGCATCTAGGAGATATCCCATTTCCTGTAGATAATGCACGGCGGAGTAATGATGAAATGACGTTCAGGCAGTTTGCATAGCATTTCATTTTCGCAAGGCGTACGTACTTTTTAGTTTAAATGATATGCGGTACTGATTCTATTCTACACCCAATACTCCATCCAATACGCCCAGCTTATGCACGTGGTGAACAAAGACAGAATATCATGCGCTCTATCAGACCGGGACTCGGCCTCTACGACTCGGATGGATAGCGCTCTCATCCACAGCGCCATCTTTCTTTTCCAATTTGACTTTCTCCTCTTCCTGTATCCTACGGAAGCGTTGCTCGTTCAGCTTCTGGTTCTTGCCTTCTATCTTCTGTCGTCTCTCCTGCGTATTACCTCCTCCACCAGCACTAAACCACAAATCAGCAACAGAGTCTACGGGAAAGGGCAACAGAAAAACTTACGTGAGCTCCACGTTGATCTTTCTCGATGGAGATACCCCATCATCGAACATCGAATGGTGGAACAGTTTAAGACAAGTCTTCATATGATCATACCCGTCAAATTCGACGAAAGCGCAACCCTTGGACTCGGTAGGCTTTTCCTTCTTGGTGAGAAGGCGGATTGACTTGGGCTTGACAGACGCGAAGTGCTTTTGCAGAGACTCTTTTGTCGCGCTGAAAGGTAGGTTGCCTGTTTAGATATACAATTAGTTAAAATGCTTACGAAGGAGTGAAAGCCTGAGGCCCTACCAATGAAGCAAATAAACCTAGCAGCCTTTCCCCCTTCCTCACCAGACTCTTTTGCCGCAGCATCTCGTTTCCGCTTCTCGGCTCGATTGCGATTGTTCTTCTTAGATTTCTTCTGCTCCGCATCTCCATCGACCTCCTCCTTGGACGTGGGGTCCTTGGCGCCCTGGGCATCCTTGGCAGCAGTCCCGTTCGCAACAGCAGCAGTTTCGGCAGCCTCTTTGGCTTTTCTCTCTGCTTTCCGCTCTTTCTTCGACTTTTTGGGCGCTTCTTCCTCTGCCACTGGCTCTTGGACGGCTAGTTCAACAGCTGCGGTTCCGCTTTGCTCTGCTTTCAAAGCCTTCTTCGCTTTCTTCGCTGCCTTCCTAGCTTCCTTATCCTCGTCTTCGACAACATCTTTATCGGTCTTGCTCTTCTTCTCCTTCTTCGCAGCCTTCTCCTCTACCACATCCTCATCCGCACTCCTCTTTCTCTTCTTTGGCTTTTCCTCCGCAACTACTTCTTCGCCTGGTAAATCGGGGATTGCGTCTTCGAGCTTGCGCTTCTTGGCTTTTCGTTCTGCCCGCGTGGCATCGCTGTTTCCTTTCTTTGATGAGGAACCCATTTTGTGTGGCCGTTGTTTCAAAGAGGGGGGCTTTTCGAAAGCTTTCAATTTTTCTTTTTGGAACAATTTTAGTGGGCCTAGAAATGACGACTCGTGGGACTAATAAATAAGTGGGTATATTTATTGATTTACTTGTACTCGTACATTTTATATAAATAATTCACCAGCTTTCCTATCTTCAATATAGGAGAGATGGAAGACATCTACAGCTGAGAAAAGTATTCTCGACACAAACAATAAAGAGGTGTTGAAAATTTCTCAAGTCTCAACTTAAACGTTAACATTATCTAGACTATAAGCTATCAAGTTCGGAGCTCGTTACACATGAGCTTCAAAAGAACTACTAAAGTTCCAAAACATCCTTACAGAGATACCAATGAAGCCCAATCCTGCTCCATGAGTGTCCTAGTTGGGGCAACTAGAACAGAATGAAATACAAAAAGTATTGATAGTAGCGGCCAGAGTTTTTTACACCAACGTGCCCACACAAGGAACAATGTTGAACAGCTTCCATTTGAGGCGATCCTGTCCGGGTCGGATAATTGCTCCAAAACTGCCCAAAAGAGTCCAATTGCCCGGCTTGTTTCTAGAACGAATATCGGTAGAGGTCGAAAGAAAGAGAGAGAGAGAGAGTATTATCGTGGTACTAGAGAACAAAGTATAACGCGGCTAATGCTGATAGAAGAGGAATGCGGGCTCCGTGACGGATTGCTGTACCAGTGAACAGCTGCGGCGTCTCACTCGACATAGCGATAGCAGCTGGCTCAGTTGGAGTTGCAATTTCGGGCGAGATACCTGTGTTGAGGGGAAAGTGAGGCGGTGGTGATCCAATAGCCTGCGGGGAGTAGCCGCCAGCACTTTGTAAAGGGAGAAGCGCACTTAGGGTCGGAAAGGAGGAGCCATCAGCACTCTCTGTTCGATAAAGACCGGCTGAGCCTGGAGGCCCAAGGAATTTTGCGCCTGCGAGATACGCCTCTTCTCTTCGCCGGAGTAAAACATTGTCAGGAACGGGAGGCATGCCGAAGATTATCTGATTGTCGATTCCGCATTGGGCTATCGTGTGGTGAAGCGCCGAACTGAAATGAACCGTGTCACACTGCGAGTATATGCATTGGTAGACAGACTTGGAGACAAATTAGCTTGACTCGCCGTAGACCGAGGATGGGGACAACTTACGTTTTGATACCCCGGTTCGCTGCAGAGACAAGCAATATCGTTTTGGCATTTGCTGACATATTTCGTGTTCTCCCAGCAGCTAATGGCACAGCCTCGAGCTTTGTTAACTTGAATTCAAAAGTCTCAATTTAGCATGCTCTTACCTGGTGCAGGCGGATCGATCTGTCCCACGGTGCTAGAAATAACAACCAAGGAGCATAAGACACTGAGTGGCCTCATGATTTTTCGAGTTCTAACCAAAAGTGAACGTATACCCGAAGTAATTCGCTTGCAATGGGCAATCGTTCAAAGCAAAGTGCGTGAAAGCAAAGGCTGCGAACCACGAAGTAAAGAGTGGTATCGTTCGAGCAAGCGTTCGAGTTGCAATGGACTTGTATTATAGAGACAGAATGCTTCAATTGAAGTTTGTTTCAGAGGCTGAGTGATGTGCGATGAGCGAATGTTGGGTGGCCGTGGTTGGGAGGTGAAAAACGCAGGGCCGTTGAAGAAATGGAAAGCTCTTCTATATTAACGTGCATTTAAAGGTTTTGGGTTCGTACTCTTGGTCCAAGGCTAGACTATCAAAGGAGAAGGGACGTTGACGCTCCTTCCGCACTTGTAGATTCGTTCTAACTCCTTATAAGTCTGTGGTCGTACTACCTTATTATTTGGCATATACTTTCCCCCAACACCCTCCTCCTGAATAATTGGAGGGAGAAAGGAAGGACGGGGACTCAGTTCACCTTAAAATCATAAGCCTCGGTGCTTATAAGACTAGCGTTGGGACAACTTAGATCTAAGTTAATGGGCGTATAAAGGGGTGGGAAGGGTGGCTTATATCCCCTAATATGGTACCTGAATATTAATTACTGCCCCAAATAGTACCAAGCCAAGTAAGTCGGTCTTAACCCAATATTCTGTATTTGTAAGCTCTAGAAGTGAACCTCTTACTTAGAATTGCATAACCTTCTTCATTGAGCTGAGCTGTGGAACCGCTCTTTGCTCCGTACCTCTTACTTTACATTGAGCTTGGGCTGAAAGTACTCGAGGAGACTGGAAACTCAGCATCACTTGTTCGGAAAAGGTCCCGCAGTCTCATTAGATATGATGCAGCTACAGAGCGATATGCCATGATAGAATCTATATTCTAGTAGAATAAGAGCTGTATGCCGTTTTTATCGGTGGCGTATCTCTCCTTGAATTTCGACTGCCCAAGCCAAAAAATCAGTGGCACTTGTGTGTCTTTCATTTCCAGGATCCCGCGTTTTTTGAGATCTATATGCGAAGCATCGATAACAATTCTTTCCAGCCGGTCAACCGCCAAAGCACCTAGAATTTCGTCAGTACTAAATCCCTAAGAGACAACATGAGGAACAAACCGTCATCCATCAAATCCTTCAGACGAGTTGGTGTTCCAACTGCAATACCAGTTCTTGTAGTTTTGAGGAAGTTGACCGAGTCTTGCAGCTTGATATGTTTCGCGAACAATTTTGCAACGGTTGCGTCTTTCGTTTGTAGTTTTCGTACCACTCTGGATGTATAGTCAGAACAGCTGCCAAACATCTACACAGAATGCACGCACCTTGCGATTTCCGCTGCTCTCAAACCAGCCGCGGTGACTATGATTGTATGCGGTGAACCATTTTTCTTCGACGCCGACCAGAGTTTTGTTGAGTTTCCTGCAAACTTCTCCAAGAAGGCGGGTAAATCGTCTAGGACTCTTGGTTTATCCCATGCCGTTGTGTCTTTAATTGCTTTTGCTATAAATACATTAGACAGGCCTCCTGGAGAATTATGGTATATGTACCTGGGATATATTTGTCCTCCAACTCGATTGAGCTCAAATCACTTTCGTATCTTCTCGTTCGCTGTGCAACATAATCTGCCAACAGCTGGCTGTCCATGTGCGAAAATGCTTTGTTGATGCCAGCTTCCAAATCGAATTCGTCTTCCTCAATCACCTTGGCTTTGGATTTACTCTTGGGCTTCTTCTTTTTCTTCCCCACAGGAGCTTCGCCAGCGCTGGTTTCCTTGGTCGGATTTCTCTTTCTCTTCTTGCTTGTGAGTGGGGAGGCGGGTGGTTCCGGGCTCGCACTTGACCTCCCAATGAGGGCATCTTGTAGATTTTCCTGGTCGGCCATTGTTGAAGAGGTACTGCAGGGGAAGGGAGTTATTGGATCGATAAACTCAACTTGTAGCCTTCATTTTCTCCGAAATAAAATGGTGCATTCTGCCACTTGACCGCCCTGGCCCGAGTGCGGGCTTGCGGCTTGCCTTGCCTTGCCTTGCCTACCTTTAGCCTTAGTGCGGGGCTACTATACCGTAAAGCGTACCGTATGAGCGTATTTCCCCGTACGTACCTGTAAAAGCGACGCGACGCGTGCTGACAGGGATCCAAGCCAAGTACACAACTTCGAAGTCAATAATAAATCCATGCGATGCGATGAGCTGTCTGTTACAACTGCGCCAAACCGGAGGACGGATAAGTCACAACTGATGATTATTTCCATCGTCATACTTAGCTTGAATTCCCGATACTCTCTCTACCAATAAGGTAGTCTTCCTTCCTAAACATCTGACATGTCTACACATCCACAAAATGGCAATGCGCCGCCAGATGGCTCTTCTGCGCGACCTCCGCGGATAACTCCTCGAAACTCCGATTCAGACAAAGTCCTTGCGACCGCTGCTAAAGAAACCCCATATGGCACTCTGCGCCAGCTTGCGAACATTCCAAGACCAACAACACCTCTGCGCCGGGCTTCTAGTGCAGGCCCTCCCTCCCAACGATCAACTCGACGAACGCCTGCAGGCCAATTAAGAACACCCGGTGCTGCGCAAAGGATATACGGCTCAGGTAGGAGGGCTGTTGCTGTGACGCCGCATGGTCGGGCTGCTCAGCGGGAATTGGAGGCCCGAAGAGCTGGACTTACTCCCGCTAGGAAGGACAGGAGGAGAAGTGGGAGACAGCAAAGAGAAACCCCCAGAGATACACTCAGAGCACTCAGTCGCATTCTAGCCCCAAAGACACTACCAATTGTACCAACACCGCACGGCCCCAGACCTCCCAATGTTAACTTTCGTTTACCCGGAGAAGATGATTTGGATGATGGGCCTGAGCTCGAACGTCCTCGTCTGTCACTACCTATTGGGGATGAGGAGGACGATGACGACAGTCTTTTACTTCCGCCACAGTCGGCAGGTTTAGAGGATGAAAATTTCACTCTTCAGTCTGTTGAGCTTGGCCGCAGGGCCATAAGTGAACAACCGCTGAATCGATTTTCGAGGGGAAGCTTTGGAAGTGTCCGATTGAGTGATCAATTCGCGGACCTGAATCAATTGGAGTTCGATGGAAGAGATGATTATGATTCAAGTATTATGGCTGGGCAAGCCTATGAGGAGGACGATCTCCCAGGTGATGTTTCTGGGCTTCCAGGGCAAGTTCAATTTTCAAGCTCGTGTAACCTCACGGATCCATTTGTCGCTAACAGCCGTAGTGATAACACTGAAACTTTAAGAGACCTGGGTCTTGACCGGGCTCGCATATCTTTAGCATCAGGTCGCAACAGCGATATTCGACCAGGAATAGTCTCAGCAGATGACACAGAAACATTTGTATTTACAGTTCCTCCAAGAGATGTAACCGAATTACAGGAGTCGGATCAACCGGAGGAGTCCTTGAATCAGGTCGAGGATGAGGTCCAGTATGAGGTTCCGTACGATGTCCCTGATGAAGATGTTCCGGATGAGGAGGACGAAGTAGATAATTTTGGTACTGAGGACCATGATCTGGCGAGCAGCCCACCTCTAGCAGACATGGACATCAGCCTACAAGATACTACCCTACAAGAGGGCGATCTAGTAAGCGCTGCAAAACTTAAGGCTGTGAGGAAGAAGAGGTTGAAGATCTCCAAACATGGGATACAATATCCATCCCTTCCAATTGGCGTTGTCAAGAAACTGGCAACGTCATACGCACGAATGGGCGGTCACAGCCGAACAAAATTAAGCAAAGAGACCCTGGATGCTATCATGCAGGCATCGGATTGGTTTTTTGAACAAGTCAGTGATGATTTAGGGGCATATGCAAAGCACGCAGGCCGAAAGACAATTGATGAGAGTGATATTGTTACACTAATGGCGAGGTTTGTCCTTCCATCTCCATCAAACTATACTGGTACATTTGACTCAATTTTGTAAATAGGCAACGCCAGACAAATGCTACCACGACACCGTTCTCTCTCGCTCAAAAGCATCTACCCAGAGAGCTGCTCCAAGACCTGCGAATGGTGCCTCCGTCAAAGCTTAAGAAAGGCCGACAGCTGCAAAGAGTGGAAGAAGAGGCCGAGGAATGATGCCAGGTTCTCCTGAAACCCAATCGCGGCTATGGGCTTGAAAATCGGAAGGATTTGATGATATTTACGACTTATGACCACTCTTTGTTTTGGCGTACTCGGCGAGCTATATCAGCAGGAGGTTTCTTGATGACCATCCAAAGCATTACGGACGTGGCTGCAGCGAGGGCGTACCTGTATAACGTGTAAGCATAGTGCATGGAATGTGTGTACCACATGAACTCGGAGGATATGGTATCAGAAGGATCTTCTCGGGGAAGTGTTGGATGATGAGCTTTCCCTCAATTGCTCAAATAAAGCGTATGAGCCAAAAGGCAAATCCAGCTCTTCCCAATAGTCTCCCAAATTCTATCACTCGACTGTTTTTGATTCAAGAATCGACAATGAAAGTATGTTGTTCACTTACCACGTAAAGATATATTGAGCATGGTTGTTCCTTAAATTGACCTCTGCCGGCCTCCCAATTGGAATCCCCCTAGCCTCTCTATCCCACGCCTTAAGAAGGTCCGGTTCTATGTTCACTATTAGTACACGTCTATAGACAACGGCTGTAAGACGAACCCATCGTTTCCTCAACCCACACGGCCTGGGTCCCTGTCAACTGGGCCATTTGCTTGACATCGGGAAAGTAAAACTCTTGTGTATTCGGACTGTTATTCGGGGTAAACATATTCTTTTTCCACGCCTCCCGTAGCAGCCCCTCGACCGTAACTTCTCCCCGTGGCAATCCGTCAGGTCTATCTTTCTGCTTCTTGTGCTTTTTATCAATCCACCCTCTATTCACAAGCACGGATGTTCCCTCCCCCTCCCTTTCTAGTGGCGTAACGACTAAGTATCCATCATGACCATCCTGCAATCGGGGTCCTATAAGCATCTCTTGATCATGTCTGAAATGTCCCGTGGCATAGATCCTCCTGTAATCGAATTCGTTAATTGCATTGGGGTCGATATGCGGAGGTAATGGGAGGGGATCTCGGACGAGCCGGTCTTCGAATTTGGCCATTAATTTGGACTTCCAGTCTAGGCGTTGTACTTGCCATGTCCCGAGGGCGAAAGCTGTGATTGGGATGAGAGCTATTGTAAGGTCAGCGAACGCAATCGACATCCTAAAGAACGTCCCTGTACCTAAGATTATCAGACCAGGCCCGTGTTTCCTGCCTGCTCGTACTAAGCTGGGTGGATTGTCTACAATGGACATGAAATTTGGGTCATCTCCAGGCGCTTGTTTGGACCGTCGAGAGCTTCTAGATATTTGCCTGCATGCTGGGCATTTAAAAGTCGGGGGACTCCAAGGATCTTTCGACAAACGTTTAATAAGGGTATTCCGGTGAACCTGGCGTAGGAAGGACCTCGAAACATTCATGGCTGCTGGTGTTAACAGCTTCCCATTGATGGTACAAAATGGTGTAGTAAAAGACGTACGGCGTGGTATTGAAGCCCGGTAGAACTTCGGTCTAAGCTGCCGAAGACACATGCAGGCCATCCCATACCTAGTAGGCCCCTACCCCATACCTCCCCTCCTGAGGCTGTATTTCCAATCACGTCCACATCCATTGTCAGTCAAATCAATTCAGCAATCAGTTCACTCAAGATGTTTCATGAAGGTGACCTGCAGAGCGGCATCAGCAAAGCCCTAGAAGAATCAAAATTAGTAGCATGCTTTGTGACAGGTACTGTACTGCCCTCCTTCCAGTCCATTCAGCCCTTGTGTTTCAACAAACCTCTAGTCCCAGCTAACAGCCTGTAGACGATGGCGAGGAGAGTAACAGGTGGGAAACTGATTTTATTCAGGAGCCCGATGTAAGTCTTCGAAGTCCGCAAGGAATACCAATATTCTGATTAACATTGATATAGTTGAAAGCGTCATTAGCTGAGCAGACGATTCTCCTACGTCTCAAAGCTGGCTCACAGGAGGCAGGCTATCTTGCCGCCATATTCCCCTTACCGAAAACCCCAACACTTGTGATTATTCAGTAAGTGTAGCCTAAGTTGGATGTGTTTTTTGCTTTTCACATGGCTACGTGAACTATAGAAGAGAGGCAGCCCTTACACCCCCCTTCACCCCGCCTCTTCCCCTTTTGTTTCCTGGAATTTTCATGTTGGTAATATTACGAGCTAACTATTTGTCTAGAAATGGAGAGCTCAAGGAGTATCTGGCTGCTGGAGTCACCAGGGAAGAGTTCATGCGACGGATGGGAGTCGTTCTAGGATCACGTGTAGTTGAATCGCACCCAAGCCAGGATTCGCAAACACCAGCGTCAACAGGTACTACCAGCAGTGAGGCTGTCCCAGAATCAACGGTACCGACGAGCCAGCCGAGTCAACAATCTGCTCCAGCAAGAAGGCAGCAATCAGCAGCCGATCTTCTTGCGGAGAGGAGTGCCCGTCTTGAACAGCAGAAGAAAGAAAAAGAAAAAGAACAACAATCAAAAGGGAAGGGTAAAGCCCCAGCGGAGACTAAATCCCAGGGAAAGTCTCCAGAAAAGGCTGCACCAAAGCCCGCGGATATGAAGTATGCGCTTATGCAGAAAAAGCGCCAACAAGATGCTAAAGATGAGCGGGCTCGTATTCTCAAGCGTGTGGAGGATGATAAAGCCCAGAGAAGACAGGATGCAGCGGAAAGAAAGGCCAGAGCCAAGGCAGAGGCTGGGTCCGAGAGTCAATCGTCGGCCACAGCGCCTTCTTCAAGCCGCAGCAATCACCCGTCAACTCGATCAGCCGAATGCGCTGTGCAAGTCCGTCTTTTCGACGGATCCACGATCAGATCACGCTTCCCATCCTCAGGTAATCTCCGCGTCCACGTGAGACAATGGATCGATGAGAAGCAGGAGCGAGACACCCCTTATACCTTCAAACAGGTCTTAACGCCTCTTCCAAACAAGAACATCTCTATCTCAGAGGAAGAGGAAACCCTCCAAACACTCGGCCTTACTCCGAGTGCGACTTTGATCTTAATACCTGTCAATGGCTATACCTCAGCATACGAGGGTGGTGGAGGTGGTGGAATTGTCTATAGAAGTGCGGCCGCAGGGTATAATATGGTATCGTCCGGTGTTGGTATGGTTACTGGAGCCCTCGGCAGCCTCCTAGGTGGTGTAGGAGCTGCGCCTGCACAAGAGGAACACGAAAATGCAGCATCTGCTTCCGTTCCAACTACATCTATCAATGTCAGGACACTGAGAGATCAACAGAGGTCGGATGATCAACAGTTCTACAATGGAAATGCCGTAAGTTCGTTCCATCCGACCTGCCGGAAAGACTAACTGATATAATAGCTCAACTTTGAACCTAGAAAGGACGATGATGATAAGAAAGAGGACTAAATTTCATGCAAGTATCGTGAGTCCGAAACTAGTCGATGACCCGCAATACTAAGGAAGTGATCCCTAAGGTAGAAGGCCTCGCAGAGTCTAAGTTCTCTTATCATTGAGGTGGAGCGAGAAATATATGAGCAAATGGGCACAACTTTTATTTCACATAATTGTAGAAGCCAAAGCGTATCGTCAGACACAGGATCATGGTCAAGGGAGGGTCTACCTTCATTTGAAACATAAGCAAGCAACTGTCAAGTTGCTGCTATACTGAAAGTTCTGGAAACAGCTTTGTATTTATAGAATGCACGAAAAGACAATTGTTCCTCCGCTTCCCTGGATTTTAGCTCATATTTGTGTGAAGTGTAAATATCATTACAAAAGCAGGCAATTTACAATTTGTAATTCCCTGGCTGCTATGAACCACCCAGTCCTCAGAATGTTTGAATGCATGAAGGGGTTTCTAGTTGCTTAGTCTGTTAAGCTAAAACTCACGAATTCAGACGGGTGCCATATCGTTTAACATCTGGTGTCGAGAGAGATGATTTGCGTAGTGAGTATGGGCACAAAGCATTCATTTGATACTCAAGCAGTCTTTGCATTCAACTAGCATATTTCATCTAACTAGCTGTCTAGCAAGAATCTCGTCTCAAGCTAGTACTCTGAATAACTGAGACTTGGAAGCCTACTCGAATATTCCGACAACGCACAGCACAGAGCCCCACTCGTAAGTAGCCGCTGAATGCATTCATCCAAATGGAGACTCGTGCAAATCATCAATCCGCTCTGCATCCCCGAGCATGTTGTCAAAGGCTGGGATATTAGGATGGTCCACCCCGGAGCTAATAATACTACTTATCTCCGCAAGACTTTGTTTCTCCTTCCCAGAGTTCGCATTGTCAATCCACGTCTCGTCTAGCAGCAAACGAGATATGTCCATCTCGCCCATGTTACTGGTAAAAGGAGCTGCCATCGACCCGCCCCAATCGAAAGATTGAGAAAATGCAAGGCCTTCTGAGGACTCCATGGCAGGTGGATCTGAGAAGGTGTTGAAACTGTCTTTAAAGTTGTATAGCGAGGTCTGGGGCTGTAATGGCATGGCTTTTGATGACTCGTCCTCGGTTGAGATGATTTCTTGAATTCGTAATCCTTCACGACTGGAAAATGATTGAAGAGAGGAAGACGGATGCTTTGCTGCGCTTTCTACATTCTCATTTTCAGTTCTGTCTCTCCTACGTTCACCTGATGTCTTCACTGGCTGGACAGGAGGTAGAGACGATTGCAGACCATTCGCTACTGGATCCGCATCCGAATTGTCCTTATCTTTCGCTTTTGGCTGAACGTGTAGGAGTTGCTGCTCGAATTGAGTACCAACGTGTTCTTTGCTAGATGCATCTCCTTTATCTTCGCTACGGAACTTCTCTGGGTACTTGTTTCTAAATCGGTCTCTCAGATCTGTAGGCTGTCTGGTTTGGAGGTGGAACCTAGGATCTCTCTGGATGCGCGTCCACGCAGGACCATGTATGTTATACCCGTCGAGAATTGCACGGTCTTCTTCCTCAGTGAAAGGTCTCCTCTCCCGGCGGTGAGACTTGCGAAATGGCCCAGCAATGCCTAACTGAGCAAGGTCTGCCATCTTTCTTCGATGAGCGCGGCTTTTCTTAGCTTTGCTAGAGGTCCGTCGACGGAATTGGGATTGGCTGGTGGGTGTTCGTCGTCAATAAGAATGTTCTCAGACATCAAACTTGACTTCGACTTTCCTTGTAGCGTACTCTGGCCAGAGGTGGCTTCTGTTTGTTTGAAGTCTTTACCGTTCCGATCGTTCTCGCGCAATTCAGCAGGGCAGCACGTTCTGAAACGATCCTTGAGATCAGCTCCTGATCGCCCATTGAACAAGAAATCTGAGTCCTCGAGAATATCGGTCCAATTGCCTACACCGTGCTTATACACTCCCAACAAGAGATTATCGGTCTCCTCTTCCGTCCACTTCTTCCTCACCCGGACATCCTTCCTCTTCTTGCTACTCTTGGCGGCTACACTCTTCTTCTCGATTTCTTTAGGTGACGTGCATTTCGAAGGTTCTTCCACTTCTTTCACGCTGGTGGGCACAATATTTAGACTGTTTCTGCCGTGGCTATCGTGAAAGGAGCTTGAAGCTATTGGAGGAAACAATGCTGCTTGCGGGGGAGGTTCGAATAAACCGATAATGATTGGAGGCACTACCTGTTTAGCAGCTTTGTGTTTCTTCAGCGGTTGAGGAAGCTGAACGAAGTCATCTTTGCTGTTCTCAGCAATGAGCCGTTTCTTCGATGGTATACTGGCCGCGCCGCCTGTATCATCATCCAATATCTTTCGTAAGGATTGGGGTGACGAGCTACCTAAAGCTCGGTCGGTGGTAGCCTTTTCGGATGGTCTCTTTGGATCACCGCGTTCCTTCTCTCCGTCGTCAATTGGAGGGGTCAGCGTCGCTGCGTGTTGCGGGCCACTCTGTGTATTTGCAGTTGGTGTTTGCTTGCCATTCGGAGTCCCTGCATCTGGCTCAAGTAATAGAGGCCGCCCATCTGCTGTAAATATACTTGGGCGGTTCAGCGGAGGGAGTTCCAGCGAGCGAGACGCCGTATACGCTTCGGAAGGTTCATCGTTGAGCAGGGCTATCAAGCGTGGCTCGATGGTCGCGTACATGTTAGGTTGGAAATACCAGTGCAACCATGGCGAACAGAGAGTTCAGCATCGAGTCCAGGGTCAGAGGAAGGCGTGAGGCAGAAACAGTAATGCGAGTTTAAGGGTTTGCGATTTGCTGCTGCAGTTGCGTCTTGATTCTGGTGATTGAGGTGACGCTGTGTCGTTACATGAAGAGTGATGTGTTGACAGTGCAAGGCGGGGTGTGTCTATTAAAGACGGCCCAGTTGGTGATCATTAGTTGCAACTCCCTACTATATTTCGTACAACATCAGTTCTCGATTCTTTCCCAAGTATCTAGTCTACTCTACCACGTAAATTCCGCACCGGCACAGCTCCTACAATGACGGCTGTTCTCCCTCCGATCCCAAGATTCGTCTTCACCATCCTAGAGCCCCTTTCCCTGTAAGTCACCAGCAGCCGCAACCGCAATTGTTCTCTTTCTAATTGGAAAATGTTACAGAATTGCTGGAGCCGTTGCATCTAGTTCTCCAGAATGGTTCGTTGCAGAGCAGACTCCCATGTCTCCTCTTGAGCCAATCTCCGCAAATACTCGAGTAGTGGCATATCAGTAAGCCCCCTGAGCTGCTGGTTGCCCCTCAATCCCCTTGGCCGCTTCACCCCTTCTTCCGATGGGTTTGATACGCTTTTTTATTTATTGAAACGGCTTCGCTACTTGGGTTTCTTACTGACTGGCAAGACTGGGAAACATCTACCTCCTGTTGGCTATGGTTGGAGTGGCTGTGCTCTATTCAACCACGGAGCCCAAGGTGGTCAGGAATTATGTGATAGCCCTTTGGATTGCAGATATTGGGCATGTCGGTATCACTTGCTTTGGCATGGATTACAATACGCTCATCGACTTACCAAATTGGAACCCAATGACTTGTAGGTACTGATGCCTCGAGGCCCCTGAAAACTGAAACTGACTTGTTACTTTTTTGCAGGGGGAAACATTGGAGCAACAGTTGTATTATTTCTAACTCGGACGGCTTACCTGCTTGGGGTTTTCGGGCAGGATCGACAGGTTACACCCGTCTCGAAGAAGGTGCAGTAAAGCTGAGGAATGCCCAGCCTTGGCCAGCGAGCCGCCTGAAGCCTTGCTTGACTTCCCTTCCAACTATGTTTCTGCCAATTTTTGTGTTGGTCACCCAACCTGTGGCTACATAATGCTTTCTAGGAGTCACACTATTAGTTTGTTCTACAGAAAGTATGTGGTTCATTCGCCAAGTCATTCGGTAACTTGCAGCATTCATCACAGACTTGCCTTTATTATGTAAACCAAGAGCTGGGAACATGGTGGAGGGGTCAACGAGGTCGCCGGCAGATAAGATTTCTAAATTGTTAAATATGAACGGCGTGAATATAGCTGGCTGTATGTGCTTTTGTCAAATAACTCCTTTGAGAACCAACTGATTCTCAACTTTTCATCCGCAGCAAGTCAAATCCTCACAAAGCTCCCCACATTTGATCTGACAAACAGGCTTCTCACTAGTTATCTGTTGTAACAGTGCCTGTCCTCCCCCTTCATTATCTCGCAATCCTGTGCTGGTAGAAAACTCGGGCTGCAATGTTGCGCTATGGATTCCGTAGGCGTGAAGACATTCTCCCATAAGTTTTGCTTGACTCATGAAACCGACAACCTCCTTCTCTGACGTTACAACGTGAGCTGATGCTATGGCTTTGTTTTGGCTCAGACGCCAGGCGTGGAGTTCATGGACAGAGGTAATTCCTGGGATCTGAACGATTCAAGATTAGCGGAGAGAAACGCTAAATCCAAGCACGGGAGGTTCGCACCTTCTCAAGATCATGCTTGACGTCTTCGAGGTTTACTCCAAGCGGAACACATTGAAGAAGAATAGACCCGCTGTTCTTCACTACGACATTTACTGTTAGTCACGCAGGGATAAATGAAAATCCGAGAACTCACCTAGGGGTAGTGATGAAAGTAATATCAGAAATGAAATGCCCATGCTAACTCCAGGATCCGCGTAGAATCTGCCCTCAAACTTCGCTTTCCTGTACAGAAGATTAGTAAAATAGTTAATAAATAGTGTGTTGCAGACAATGTCGACTTACCAGATTACTGCAGCAGCAATAATCACCCCTATATTATTGATTGCGTCGCCAATGACATGAATTAAGACTCCCATCATTCCAAGGTCATGGTCATGGCCACTTTTCTTAGACGGTCCGAGCTTGTGACGATGGTTTTCATGGGGTTGCACTTCCTTCTTCCAGTATCAGTGAAATGGATTGAGTTTGGAAAAGGAAGGACCAACTGTGGTGAGTTCGGAGAGTTGGATGGTGCCGGTATATTGGCCCCCACCCGCTTCGTTGCTTCTTGGCCCGTCATGTTCTGTAATTGAAGTTGAATAAAATATGCATTTTTGGACACAGTGCTACATACCATGCAGGAAGATTGCACTGATGATATTGAGAGTTAAGCCAACACCTCCCATGATGAGAACCAACATTGGGTTCTCGACTCCTGTGGGTAATCAGCAGGAATATTTATGGATCGATTACTGAGTGTTTACTTTGAAGAGAAACAAATCGTTCAATAGATTGCAGGAAGATGCTAACTCCAAGAGCGAGGAGGAAGACACCATTGAAGAAGGCACCCAAGAGCTGGGCTCTTTGCCAACCAAATGAAAGACGTTTGGGGGATGTTGGGCGACGAGAAATCTGTGAAAGCGATGAGTTCTATTGTTAAAGTGGAAGGATGAGGTTCTCTATACTTTGAGAGCAACTAAAGCTACAATGAAGCCGATCAAGTCATTCATCTGGTAATGTAAGTAAGCGAGTAAAGGTTTCCCATTCATGCATCTACATCCTCAATTTCCACTTACGTAATGAAAAGCGTCCGCAATGAGAGCAAGTGAATGCGTATAGAAACCGACTTGAGGGGTTTGCATGAGTTACGAACAAGTGACAGAGCGGGATATTGATTGTTTATGTGGCTTACCAGAGATCTCAGCGACGAAGAAGCAGAATGATATTCCGATGGTGAGCATCAATCGCTGGGACCGAGTGAGTGAAGAAGCCATCGACGCTATTGTCGAATTCAGTCGAAGTTGCTCGGGTGGCGAATCGAGACGATGCAAAGAAGGGAAGCAACCACCAGAACTGTTAAAGGAGACGTGCCAAGGCACTAGCGCTTAACAGCCTACCTACTGTACCATACCGGTACCATACCATACCATCCATACCATCCATACCATATCACCAGCCAATACACCAGCTGCGTTTGAATATCATCTTGGTGGAACCGATCGACACTATTGTTGTTATACACGCGCAATATTTGGTTTCCTGTATGACTTTGCGCGACCTTGCTTTGACTCCTTGGACTCATGACTCCTGCCGAGTGTCATGGAAACTTTTCGCCATTGCGGCCTGATAGACTTATAGACACCTACCTCTGGAACGAGGCACACGAAGAAGGATACGTTGTACTGGCACTGGACCGAAGGGGAAGGAAAGAGGGACCATGAAATATGTTCAAAACTCGAGACAAAACAAATGAGCTTTGCGAAGTGTTGAGCGCTATGTATCTTTGCGGCGATATCTTGCGGCACGATACCTTGATAACACAAACACCAAGACCTTGAGGTTCACTCCCAGGCTCTCCGCCCCACTATTACTCGTACAGTGCACCGAAATATTCCAGGGCTTGGATGTATTGACTAAGGTACACACTCTATCGTTGCGTCGGGGCCAGACCCGGCTCCGCGGCAGACACTGATGAAGATCAATCGGAACTCGGCGGTGAGATCTGGAGTGGGCGATGAAGTACCAGGGATGAGCAAAGATCCAAAGCGCCCAAACTGGCAGTTTTGACGCTCTTGAGGTAGGTAGATGGCGATCGACGATCAGAAATGGTGGTGGGTGGCAGGTGTGGTAGTACACTGGTACGTGAAGGTGCACCGGGTGTAGGGGACTTTTCACTTGGGATGGATAGCCCGAGGTTGCTGGGCTGTACATGCTGAATATGGACGATACGGAGGTACTGTACTGCAACAAGACGTATTTAGGTGTAGGCAGGCATGGTCCGACAAAGAAGAGGCCGCTCTAGCCATGCCCCAAAGGTCTAAGACTCGGATAGCCATAGCATACATTACCTCTAGATACGTAGGTATGCATGCCTACCACGTGCGAATGGTAGCGAAGACCTCACGAGAAGAATACTGTTACTGTGCAGTGTGCAGTGTGCAGTAGCTCTTTTGTTTCCTCCGCAACGCATGTGAGGCTGGTGGTAAAATGTGGTCCTATTTTGATGGACGAACCAGTAAGTATCTGATGCTTGTTTGCAGTCTGCACTATTTGCATCTGCAGGAAGGGAAAAGTGATTACAGTACCTCGAGAGTACTTACATTGCTGCTGCTAAGGTACAGGGGGTTGTCACCCAACTTGATATTCCAAGGATTATATGCCTTTTATCAGGCTTATATGGATCCCCGCAGCCGGAAGCATCCTCATTCCACTATAAAATGGGGCTTTTTACAGTTTGATCCCCAAATAAGACATAAATAATCTCTGCAGAGGCTTCTTTAGCCAATATATACCCTATAATACTATAGTCACATATTGATTTTAAGTGGAAAGTTGCAGATTCGGTGACCACACCCTGTAAGTAGTTGATGGCGGTTGATGTGGATGTGGGGTGGAGGGGTGCGGTGGGTTCCCGGGGTGGGGTAGCGATACGGAGTATAGACGAGCACCAGGCCCTATTAGCTTGGGAAAAAAACT
>QGMG01000084.1:0-60458 GCA_007825325.1 Lachnellula cervina | reverse complement strand
GAGCGAGTGGAGAGGGTTGTGCTTGGCGGGGCTGCGGTGGAGGTTATGGAGGGGAAATTGGAGGTTTGATTTGGAATTGGAGTGGTGGAAGTAAAAGGAGCGGAAAATAGGGTGGAATGAATGGGTAAATAACTTCTGATGTTCAACTCATCGGAAGTCGGTGGCTAGTCTAGGCATGCAGCTATTTTTATCAACAGTATATTAATTTCCCCGGTTCCAGAACATTTCTAGGAAGCGTAATAAGAGCACGCAAGTTTCATAAGTTGAGAATTACAAACAGTTTGAGTCAAATAGGCACACAATATCTCATACGATTGTTGAGTCATTATTTCCCGGCGATAGTTGAGGCATCTTTCTATGGTATGTATTCTTTTGCCATGTGTCTACCGTAGCTAGATGAGATCAAGGCTCTATTCGATATGCCTCTCTGGTCCCCCAACACCAAGCACATCGATTCGGATATTTCTCTCGTAGACTGAGCCGTTTGAAATTATCTATAGGAAGTGACCTTTTCTCTGGATCTTCCACGAGCATATCAATAGTCCAATTTAAATTCCAGTCGCGTACCCAAATGGCCTTTGGATGAAGCTGTGCGCTCCATTCAAGTACTCGGCCAAGACTATTTCGATAAGGGATTCTTTCTTCAAGGCCTTGAGACCTGAAGTCCGAGAAAACATCCAGATCAATCCCGCCCAGTACTGTAAACATTTCCATGAAGACGCAACCCATCGCAAAAATATCGGCTGCTCTTCCGTGAGTCTCGCGGTTCCAGACCTCCGGAGGGCAGTACTTTGGCGTTCGAAGTATTTCAGCATCTGTCTGGCTATGATCCGTAGCTGGAAACGATCTTGAGATCCCGAAATCCGCAATGTAGACTCTGTAACCGTACGGCAGGTAGTCTACGTTTCTTTTGACGAGGATGTTTGCAGGCTTGATATCCAAATGCTTTGTCTTGCAAGAGTGGATGTATCTGAGGGCCTCAACAAGACAGTGAAAGAAATCTCGAAGCGCTTCGACTGGTGCCTCAGTGGAGCAAACAGAAGTTGAGGTCAGTGGCAGAACTTCGTCAAAAAATGACCCAAGGTCATAGTCTGCCACTGGATAAAGCAGCACAGCGAACTTTCTCCCTTGAAGATAGCTTCCAACAAGCTGGATGATATGCGGATGTCTTAGTTTCTGTAGGTGTTCGACTTCTGCGAATGCGTCTTGGAGAGAAAATCTCCGACCACATTTCATGGTTTTCCGAGCTAGCAATATCCGTCGACAGCGGACTTTGTCAACAGTAGCAGTGAGGCTCATACCAATGGGACCAAGGACTTGTAATGGCACCTCTGTACCTAGCGCGAACTCTACATGTTGACCCCCATTGCTCTTTCCAGACCAGTTGAGTTCTTCATCGGGAGATAATATGAGTCCTCGCGACCTAGCCTCTCTAATGTACTCGGATGCTGGCTTTTTTGGGGGACCCATAGATTGTGTTGCTGCGGAATTCGTCTGGAATACCACAGCAGGGGAAGTTTGCGCACTGTAGTACGCAGGTGATGCCTCGATCGAAACTGGAGTGTTGCCAGTCCAAGGCGAAGAGTAGGCGCTGTAATATGCTGGTGATGTAAATGAAACATTCGGGGAAGCTTTGATGCTCCGGTCTTCCGAAAACTGATTTTCATATGTCGAAAAACTTATCCCCTGGTTGAAGTCGGATAGGGGCCCTCTTCCCGCATTGTCCGCCATGCTTTGTTTCGTATTATCCACGTCTTTCTTCGGTGAACGGACGGAGCTTAAACTTTCTCCCCGCCGCTCAATTCTTTCGTCTTGTCTTGCCATTATGAGTCTCTTCTTCCCTTGATGCTCCATGGGCGTTTGCGGAATCTGTGGCCCCTCCAAGTCTGGATGCCGGATGTTGAGTTGTTCTGGGTACTCGGGAATAGTGCTAAGCTCATGAGCTAGTCGCTTCTCAACCTTCATAGAGTTTGCTTCATTTTCTTCCTGGGGGTTTGAAAGCGGAGGGGTAGCCTGGGCAGGGAAAGACGATAGCTCCGGAGGTGACTTCGAATAGTCCATCGACTCTGAAAAGTTATTTTCAGGAAAGAGCACAAAGTTTTCACCGCCGGGTAGACCTAAATCGCTCCAATGAGTCCATGAGGGCGAATCCGGCTCTACAGCCTCACGCATCATATCGTTCATCTCTTCCCCCATGAGGCTGCAGTCTGCAATTGAAAAATGGCGTCGTCTCTCTACTATTGCTGTAGATTCGGATAGAGTAGTCGAGATCTACAAGAACGCCAGTACTGTGGAAGTCTTGAGGTCATTCCCGCAATGTGTCCAAGAGCGAGGCAAGAAGTTTAAAAGGTGCGAGAATGTGAAGTCGTATGGCACAGCCTTAATCTGCATGCAGGCCACATCACAAGACATGCCGAGAAGGCTTGGGCTCAGCCTCATCATGCCGTGTAATAAGCAAAGAAACAGAGCGAAGCGTGGGTAGACGAGTATCAAAATTGAGTAATACGATTTCAGAAGGTTTGAGACATTTGACGGGAGATAATAATTTGTTAGAGGTCGAAGGAGAGTGAGGGGAGGGGGGGCACTGGCGACCAGACTCAAAGCTCCGTTTGGGGAAAGGACGATTGGGCTATAATTAGGTAGGCGCAACCGGCGTGTCGTGTCGGGAAATTTTGGGGTCAATTATGTAGTCAAGCGTCAGTTCCAAAAGCGAAGAGGCGCGATTCCGACTTTGAGAGTTTGATCCTATACCGACTTGTAACTATTCTAGATGGTAACTTTTCCAACATTCCAGAGAAATCAGAACCCATGAACCTATATTCCGTGGAAGAAGTCCACCGTAAATATTCCAGGAAAAAATGAAATATACCAAGAACAGACGAAGTTCGCCGCGAACGTTCCCGCCGACCATAAACAATTATATTTTCGATCTCAGGGCCGTAAAAAATGAATGAGGGCAAACCAAATAGGAATGTTCTAAAGAAATAGGTGCCATGATCAAAAACCTAAGATGTCCGCTCAGGAGCAGGTCGAATAGCCAGCGGACCATGCCTCTCAATGAATACAAAGCCGTCGGTCTCAGGCGTGCCCTCTGGAGTACTCAAACGCGACCATTCCGAGTCTGGCGAACCTGCGTCCTGACCATGCATGTTATCCTGCCAACCGCCTGCCTTCAACATGCTCGGGTCCTCTGTGGGGATGTTTTCTGTAGACTCATTCATATGCTGCTTTGGTGCGGGCTCATCCTCCTTCGTCAAGTCAATTACTGCAGTCTTGGTTTTATTTGAAGGTTGAGAGTGTTGAACGCGCTGGAACTCTTGAGCATGGGCCGCGAGAGAATAAGCGGGGCGACAGGCCTTACAACCCCATGTCGGGTTTGTAGATTGTTGCCATATAGGATTATAGTCGCGGGCTGTAAAGGCTGGCATGGAGGAATTATAATAGGTTGCTTGACCGTGTCCGGACGGATTTTGATTGAAGCCAGGATTGAAAGGAGCTCCTCCTGTCCGCTGCGGGTGACCAGGTCCTTGGGAGGTCTTAAAATCACCTTCTCTGGTCCCCTCAAGGGAAGGAGAAGATTCAACTGCCTTGCCCTGCTTTTTCTTAAGCTGTTCTAGCAACATCAACTGAAGCTGGTAGTCTTGGAGTGCATGCGGTGGAAGAGCCTGTCGATGCGCCAGTGCTTCGGCGGCCGTCGTTGCCTTGTAGTTACTGGGTTCTTGAGTTTGGACTGGATTGCTGTAGCATTGCGGCGCCGTCTCTTTGGCGGTAGTCTTGTTAGATGTTTCATCAAGCTTTAACCTAAGGTTCTTAAGGTCAGCGATACTTGATCTATAATATTCTAACGTTCGGAAGTATTTTATCCACGTCTCGGATAATGAGGACAGTGAGAGAACATCGAAACCCATTCGATGAGGATAATAAAAGACTCCAAAGTTGCTTACCTGGTACACTGTTGGGGCTGTCCCATTGGAGGTATCATTGCCCTCTTTCTACCCCGCTGCTCGGAGTCATTTGCTGGTGGAGGTTGCCTTGCCATCATAGACCTCTTCTTTCTTTGTTGGTTTAAGAGCATCAATGGATCCACTTCCAGAGTAGGTGATCGCTCGGTCTGTGCAATACCAGCAAACCACCCCAGGTCTTGTTCATCGCGAAGATTCAATTTGAATTGATTCTCTTGCCGAGCCGCAGAGTTATTTGGGAACCAGTCAGCTTGCTTCGCCAAGGCTTGTGACCGAAGTTGTTGAGCCTGTTGAGCCTTCATCAAGGCCTGTGCCCGAAGTTGTTCCTGGTAAGTCTTGATAACAGCAGGGGCCGCTTCATTCTGGACACTCCCTTGCTTCTCTTGACCTCCCCACACTTGATCATATTTCTGCTTCACCATAGAATCAAGCATGGCCTGTTCCGCGTGGCTTGGGATAGCATTCGGAGCAAGCCCGAGATGGGATTTGGCCTGTACTTCCCAATCAATCCATAACTGTGGCTTTTGAGGCTCTTGAGCTTTCCGAATTTGACAGGCATCTTGTTTCTCTGAGTCGACACTTGGGATACAGCGACTAGGATTCATGTTCTGCGGTCCTTGTCTCTGGGCTTGCTCAACAGTCTTGTTCGTAGGGTGCTGTCTTGCCATCATCAGCCGCTTCTTATTCTGTTGTTCGAGGAGCATCAACTGCATCTCATACTCTTGCTGTGCAGGTACAGGTGCAGTAGACATCTCCTGCTGCAGAAGTTCTTGTCTTGCGATCATCACCTGCTTCCTATTCTGTTGTTCGAGGAGCATCAACTGCATCTGATAGTCTTGTCCCGCATGTTCACCTTGTCTCTGAGCTTGCTCAAAACTCTTGTTCCTATCAGCCTCTTCTCTTGCCATCATCACCCGCTCTTTACCCTGTTGTTCGAGGAGCATCAGCTGCATCTGATAGTCTTGCTGTGCAGGTGTAGTAGACATCTCCTGCTGTGGAAGGTGGTTCGATTCAGACTCTTGTCTTGCCATCATCAGCCGCTTCTTATTCTGTTGTTCGAGGAGCATCAACTGCATCTGATAGTCTTGTAGCGCATGTCCAGTAGGTATCTTCTGCGGTGGGGGGTTATCACATTGTTGCTGTTGAGGTATCGAACCCATCGGATAGTCATATGGTTGTAGAGGAGGTACAGAGCATTGAAACTGTGACTCAAATACCTCTTGTGGAGGGACCATTTCGCTCCGCGGGGTTTGAGGCTGAACGGGACTCGAAGATTTCGAATATCCAGGTTCAGTTTTGACTTCTGCCTCAGACAAGGCTAGATATTCGATGTTATTCATGGCATTATTGGAAGTCATAGCTGCGTAATCGTTACTGTGTTGGGATGGCGGTTGACTTGGAAGAGATGACCTCGAAGAATTTCTTGGTATTGGTGAGATATTCTTCGGTTGCTTGGAAAGATAATATTTCAACGAGCAAGTACAGTTGTGGTTAAAGCCTGATGATGGGTTAGTGAAAGATCCCCCGAGAACCTCAAAAGGCAATACTTACAGAAGACAATTTCTGGATTTGTTGAAGTGACTGTTGAATTCTATCGAAAACAGAGGGGGGTGTGATATTTAAGGAAGGAATAAAAGTTGACTAAAAAGGTGGAATGTGAGGAGGGTAGGCTGTTGGGTTGTTTGAGATACAGGGATACAGAGATGCCTGATGGCTGCAAAACCAACTTGGACTAGCGCTGCCGCCTCACCTGTGGTATGCCTTTTTAGGACATGCATGTTCACTTCTTCATTTGTTCATCTGTTCATTCACAGCCACTTGCCGCCTGGGTGTTTCAATAGAATGACCAATTGGAAAAAGGAACTAAATCGACCTGTAGCTTTACTTAATATCGGTGGTACAAAGAGAACCAAACGGGCATAGACACGAGCGGAGTCCGGAAGTCTGAAATGGATTCTTGGAAGGCGGCACATGCCTAACACGTGATCGGAAGACAGCCTTTTGAAGCATCGATGCTGTTTGCATTCCCTAGCTAAGCCATGCCTTGCTTGTCTGCCGTGAGAATCCTGGATATATTCGTTTCTTTTTCTGCCAGCTTGGCGTAGCTTCTGCCTCAGGACTTCCATGAGGTAATGTGAATGATTTTCTTGAGAATGATCCTTGTCTCGATGCTCCAACTCTAGTTGTACACCAGAACATTGATGCTGAAGATGGATGAGATGAGGATATATCCAAGAAGCTAAGACGGACTACAAAGGATTGTCGTCGGCGCCTCGCTTCGTAACGCACCGTCATCTCGCCGGCTTCCGCATCTACTCCACTTCGAGCCCCTGTTAGTAACCCCTGCCCTGCTAAAACGAACAACAACAAAAAAACGACGCGTCAAAAGATTGTCCGAGTTTTATAAACACCAAGGGCCGACGGCGAGGAAATCATTATGGAAGTTTCATAATTTTGTATCATTCATCTGGTATAAGTACAAGCCATCCAGTAGTAGCATCGCATCCACAGGGTCCATCCCATCCCATTCATTCCCGTCTACCAAGAGCAGGTATGCCATTTTCATCATCCTGTACCAGAACACGATGAAAACCCGGCCTATGGAGCTATCATCAAATAATAAAGCGAACTATCCCTAACAAAAATGACAACCATAAAACACAGAACGCGGCCCCCACACGCACGTTATTCCCAGCCCCAACGCCTTATAGACACCCTAAAAGAACCCAACCCAAGAACAAGCTTACGCCTTCTTGGGGGTTGCCTTCTTCTTTGGTGCCGCCTTCTTCGCCGCTGGTGCAGCCTTGGTCTTGGTGACACGTCCTGACTTGGTCTTGCCGATAACAGCTGGCTTCTCTACGACGGCAGGGGCCTATGGAACAGTTAGATGCCATGACGTTTGCAATGGAATGAAGAGAGCTTACAGCCTTGGGGACAGCAGCCTTCTTTGGTTTAGGAGCAGCCTTTGCTTTGGGGGCCGCCTTGGGCTTTGCAGCTGCCTTTGTAGTGGTAGCCTTTGGCTTCGCAGGAGCCTTGGCCTTGGTGGCAGCGGGCTTTGCCTTGGTTGTGGTGGCCTTCTTGGCGGCAGGTTTCTTCTCAACCTTTGCCTTCTCTGTCTTGGGCTTAGCGGCGGCCTTGGGCTCCTTCTTCGCGAGCTTGGTTCCACCGGAGCTTCCTGTATGGATGTTAGACATTTGACTCGGATTGAGGTGCGCGACACGTACCCTTTGGCTGAGCAAAGACACCCTTATCAACACCAGACTTCAATGCGCGGTTGAACTGAGAGTCGAACATGGCTCCATCGGCCTTGATCTTGTTGTTGGCCTTGACATACTTCTTGAGGGCGATGCGGCTATTTCGAGTCAGTCAGGTGGACTAGGTAAACAAACGACGCGTCGAATTGAAATTCGAGACTCGACGACGCGTGAATCAGAGGAAGTCGTACCTTGAACCGTTGCGCTGGGAGATCAATGTCAGTAAGGAACCACGGACTTATGGAGAGGGAAACATACATCCTTGAGGTTGACAATGGCATCAGTGATCATGTCTGAATTAAGGCGTCAGCAAATTCGCTTTGAAAAAATACAAAGCTGCCATCAGCTGCAGAAGATCTGCGCGACTAAGATGGAATGCGCGCAGTTTGGACGCGACGTTGTGGTGGGGAGATGTAAAGCTCACCTTGGTAGCTGGCATGGTCGGAGGTGGTGGCCTTGACCTTGGGTGTAGCGGCCTTAGGAGGCATGTTGAAGAATTGATGGAGTGTATTGGGATGATACAGATGATAGATAGATGGATTTAGGATTTGGATGCGAGAATTCAAAGTGGGAATTGAATGGAATGGTCGTGGTTGTCGAAAGTTGCGTGTGGATAGTTTAGGAGGGGAGGCGAAGGGAAGCAAATGCGCGACAGCTGCGGGGGCATGCTCTTATATGGCGGCAGCAGCCATCGTCACTAGCGCAATCACTGGAGATAAATTTAAGCGAGTAAGCTCAGAAAAGCGCAGGAAATGTCAAAGTTCAAACTTAAAAGAAGTCCCTGATTGGCTCAACAATGGATGGAAGAAGATCACACGCACGTAACCCAACTCCCTCTCCAGGTCTCTCCCACACCCACACCACCTCGATGATGCCGATGGACGAAAATGCCAACACATTCCTCTTATCTGTCTCCAGCGGCCGGTTCCCCTCGCTCAATCTGAGATGAAATTGGTGTAAACAAACCCCCAATATATTGCTTTCAGTGACTGCTATCAGAAAGTGTTGGAAAGTCGGATGCACTCGATGTGAAAAGACGACCGGCGGTGATATTGTCACTCTTTCAACCCCCCACCGTATTTTATTGCTTGTTAATTCTCAATACCATCTATTTATCATGTGAATCATTGTTTCCAATGCATATATTAAAAGAGACTCGAAGCGTTGGGCTGCAAGTGCATAGAGAATGTTGCGTGTTGCGACCGGTTTCTGAAGCCATCGCGAGTTTTGCAACGCCCAACATGAAAGTGCCATAACTCTCCATCACAACATTCCATCTTCATAATTATACTTCGGAGAGTGTTTCTGACTGAAATACTTCAATTTTGAATAGTTCAATTTGACAAAAGTCGTTTGCGTGGGCTTTGCTCGAGTTTCTCAAAAAAGTGGTCCGTTTTTGTTTTCGAATTGCGACCGCAGGTATCTTGCCGCACTCGAAATTCTCACCACGAGAAAAAATACAGAAGCCAAATCGATCTTATCATCACAAGTCGTCCTTGGATATGTTTCATCTTCAAGATTATAGAAATACTTACGCATTATTGCTTTAAAAACACGGAGGTTGGTTGTCTCCAGATAACCGCGTCGATTGATCTATGAAGTCCGATACAATCAGCCAGCGGACTCAGAGACTCCAAGGAAGACCTCGCAGCTTGCCTAAATCATTTACATCTATAAGACACCAGGCCTTCGATGATATTTCGCACTTCCAATACTCTCCGACCAGAAAGCGGGAGCTCACATTCGACCGATCGCACAGACAGTAAGGTCTTGTGACACCACGCAAAACTTCGAGTTTCGATCGCACCACCCAACACGGCATACGAATTGAGCTTTTCTGAATACTACATCCCCTCTTAAAAATCTCAAGACACTTCCTGCTGGTATTCTCCTGCAATATTCGGCTTTTTCTATGGCGACTCGGGCTTGCCAGAGTGCGGGCAGATTCGTGCAACAAATCAACGGCGATGCCAACGACTCCACGATCCAGAAGCGTACACATCACATTAAAAATCGCATGATCTTTTCAAGATCTTTGATCTCGCTATATCAATATAAAACTTGAGCATCTGAAAATTTCAGCTCGAGAAAATATCGCGCAATTTCCTACCAGATCGCAAGCGGCTCGCGACATCACATCCTCACATCCTCACGCAAACGCGCAGCTCCGAGTCAGTATCGCATTTCAGTATTTCCAAATCCCCTTTCTCAGAACAAACGTTATCAAAATCGCACTATACGTCTTCTAATCCACTTATAAGCAACACGGAGATCTTACGGTCAATGCCGGCATCCGAAACGCAAGTGCGACCGGCAGATTTCCCATACATGTTGAGCCTAAATTCTCAACATTGTTTAATGCACGCACGCAGACACAAGCATATCCATACTTCATACATATCCACCTACCTGTGCCACTCGATTGTACTGTACTGTTATGTTCCTGAATCCCCATCGCTAATACATACTGTACTTATCTTACATACGCAGAGTTTCTGGTAAAAGTGGACCGTTCTCGCTGCTAGGTGTTTCGTTATCTGGGCCGGTTTGACTAACCGCGGATGATAAAACAGTTTTGTGATAGAGTTTCTACTGTTTACAAGTACTTCACGAAGGTCACTGGATGTGTGGAATGATAGGCCGATTGGTTTTTGACATTTCTACACTAGCATGCGAAGCTCTGGGACTGAAGTGCTTGGTGAGTTATTTCTCGATTGGTATCTTTGACTGCAATAAAGCTTATATAACTTTCGGTGACTATGCTTAATATTCTTGAAGCAGCTTTATGATGAGAAAAGTGAGGGTTGCAATTGCTTCTATAGAATTCACGGGTTTTCTTGTTCCCTCCAGTTGGACATTCCTCGTAGAGCCCAGTCCCATACGCCCCGCCTAGCTCAGCGGTATACCATCGATACCATATTTAAAGGAGAGCGCTCGATCATAACAATTACATGACTTCCATCTATGTTCAAGTCCATACCACACGCATCTTCAAATCTTACAGGAAGAGTATCGGCCATCTCTTCCTACTACATGCCAATCCCATCATTTTACCCACCCTAATCTCACAATCCTTCATGCCTTCTTCGTCCCTTCCGGTACCCCCTTCTTCTTCCCTTTACCCTTACGCTTCCCCTGAATAGGATTACTCGGCACCGCCAGCGTCTCCTTAACACACCTCTCACACCTACAAACCCCACCCAACGCCCTGCCCAACTCTTTCGCGCGATCCTCCACCTTACTCACCCCGTTCCAAAACTCCTTCCCCACAATACCCAACCAACACCTCCTCCCCCTTTTCAATATCCCCTCTTGGCCACAACCTCAACCTGCGGCGCGCACTTCGCCCTCACCATCGCATTCGCCGCACAGCTATGGTTAAACCAATAACTAACCGGGTTCATCGCATGATGCGGGATGTCCACGGCGGGATTCTGGACGTGGTGGTGCTGCACGCGGTTCCAGAGCGCGAGTATGACCCAGGTGTCCCACGCGTGGTTCTCGAAGACGTTTATGCCGAGCGTGGTGAGCAGTTTGATCGGGCCTTTGATCAGACCGTGTAGTGTGAAGTCGAGCTCGCCCGTTGCGTCGGGTTGGAGCTGTGCGATGTGTGGGTTCGCGAAGGGGCTGCTGTGTGACAGGAGCAGGGTGGATGATATGTAGCGGACTAGGTAAATCGGGATGTGGTCTAGAAGAAAGTCAGCAAGATGAGTAAGAGTCGTTGTTGAAAGTTGGGATTGAAGAGAAAGCTTCGGTACGTACCTGGGTACCTAAATGCTGGATGAGCAAGCTCTTCATAGCTGCGAGCAGGATGATCGCCTTCCCATGACAAAACCATCTCCAGCTCAGTTTCAAACCCATCAAGATCCAGACCCTCCTCTTTCCCCCCATAAAGACAATCTGCTGCCGAAATTATCTCGTCAAAGTCCTTGCCGCACAGGGGATCATGGTAGTACTTCTTAGCAATCTGCTTACACTTACTACTACAAAAGTTCAAGCCACAGCATTTGAAAGAAGCCGTAGAAAGGTCATCGCAGTCATTCCAATCTCTCATACAGTTATAGCAAACCTCGCGACCTTGCTCGATGCACGTGGCGTAGATATTGTTCGCCCTCAAGATAGTGTCTCCGGACCGAATCCTCTTCGTCGCAAACAAGCCATGAGAGTTCGCCGGGAGCTTAGTCTTCGCCGGTGGATCCCAGGATGGCGATCTTCTGAGTTCCAGGACCTGAGAGCAAGCCTTGACTTCTTTCTTCGCAGCCTCCATCACCGTATCGCTCCTAGCATAGTTTTCCTTCGGCTCCCAAGGGTAGACACGCATTCGAATCTTCCCGTAGTTGAGATATGTCTTTTGCTCGAAAAAACTTTTAGTCTCGAAACTCTCGATATCTTTGTCGACAGCTTCTTGGGCTTTGTTAAGCATTTCGTGGATCAGGTCGTCGGAGTTATAACTGCTGATAGCATCTTGGAGAACGGCAATGTGATCGTAGTGTCCGCAAAGTGCTTTTGCTGCAAATGCCAGGAGATAATATCTAGCAATAGGTCAGTGACAGGCCAAGACAAACGTTCCACCAAAAGGCAGTGTTTAGTGAGGATACTTACGCCTGCCGACGACTTTCATGGACCCGCGCTTTAATGATAGCTCGAAACTCCTCCTGCCCCATGTCCTCTCTAGGCTTCTTCTTGATGTAGTAGTTCAAGCCATTCCAGAGACGAGCGGTTTCACCAAGACCTTGAGGATCATCCTGGTCGTAGTCCAGAGCTGCCGCGCAAAGCAAGAGCGCCTTGTACGCGTCTCCAGCTGCCAGCTCTGGGAACCCTAGGTTCCAAAGAGCGCTTGATCGTTCTGACCAGAATCCAAAGGCGTAGGGACATCGCTTGATATTCTTTGTCGCGTTGATGAGCTTGGAGCGAAAGCTTTCTACTTCCTGCGAAGTTTCGTCAGTAGGAGTATATTTACGGGGTATTCTTGGACGACGTAAGAAGCACCTTTTTCGTCCTAGCCATAGAGTGGCCAGCGTCCTGTATATAAGAATCAGTAAATGTGTTTACGCGTTGGAGTCAGATGGATCCCAGGATCCCAAGCTTAAATTGCTTTGGGATGGTACTTAACATACGGCATCACGCTTTGATTTTGATGCCTCATCAGTGTATAATCCGGTTGGCTGCCACCTACTAAAATCCCAATTTGTGTCCATGATAATGCCCGATATCTGAGTTGCCGACCGACGGTTTTGGAGGCAATGATGCGATGTTTAACACAAAACAGATTGATGATGGCATGCAAGAAAATGGGTAGAGAAAAGATTTGCTCCCAGTCATGTAATTATTTGTTAAAAAGCAAGTTGGTGACAGACGATAGGGGCTTAAAGTGACGTGGAGCAGTAAACACGGAGGAAGAAGGTTTTGCTGGTTGTTTATATAAGAGTTGGGAAGGCAACGAATACCGAAAACTGACATCAATTGAATTTCCCTTTGGAGTGAGCCGGGTGAATTTATGAACAGGAGGGTCTGAATCCTGCCAAGCGGTGTTAATAATTATCTTGAGGCTACGAGGAATAACAAAGTAGATATAATAATGAAAAACCCGAATTCGACACAGTCTTGGTCCTTCGGTTGAGAGCAGACATTAGGTTGGCCTATAACCTCGAGAGCGGTGACAGCTGCTCAAAAACACTTCTATTATCTTCCATCTTGCGCAAAGCACACTTCCTAGAACCAGAACCTTTCCTTGCGCTCTATCATTTGCCCATAACAATCTCATCCACCAAACAAGATAATCTCAAATGACATACTCGGAAATCCTTGACGATAACACATATACAAACTCGACCCCTGCGAGTTAGGCTAGAAGTCACCACCTCCCCCACCGCTCCTGGCCCTTTTCTTATCTCCGTGCATTTTCTTCATCCTCAGTCTCGCAAGGTTATCCGACTTTTGCCTAGAATCAAAGGTAGTTAGCGAGTGTACTCTAAGTCAAATAGGTGGCAGCACCTGAAATTTCAATGCGACTTGTATTGGGGTTGCAACATGTTACATGTAGTGCTTTCTCTATTTCTTGGGTTTCCCGCGGTTGCTCTTTTTCTTGTTATCTTCACGCTCCAGACGTTCTTTCTTATCTTGCATTCTTCTGTCATATGCAGCTTCTAGAGCAATCAAAGCCGGGGCCTTCTTTTTGATATTTTTCATGCGTTGTCTCTGAAGCTTATGCTGGTAGCGAGATATCTGGGCATCAGGGTTGAAACCTTTGCTTGACTGCAAGCTGTCCTGCCTACAAAATGAAGTGGTAAACTTCTGCAGAAGCTCAAGAGCCAATTGTAAATTATGAAATTTCGAATACTTACAACTCTTCGACTCTCCGGATCTGTTTCGGATCTGTGGTACCAGGAACACGTTCCTTGTATACCTTGGTGATTTCATCGGAGAGTCTTTTCCACGTCTCTTCCGTGTTCTTGATTTTACTTCGGTGAGAATCGCATTGAATGGACATAGCGTTGGATCTTCTTGCGTAGTATCTGCTGCTTCGTAGTCCTTCGTGAAGAACCTTTGGAACGTAGCGAGTAAGGGTATCAAAATCCCAGGTAGTCGTTGCCTTCGAATCTGTACTTTGGTGATATTAGAAAGAGCCTCGCTAACGTTACATTCCATCCATAGACCTACTTGTTGGCGTGCTGCCCACCGGAGCCTCCTGAACGGGAGCCGGTGGTCTTGGAGATCTTGGTTGGTATTGTGGACTGATTGAACCCACGAAACCAGGCACGAGCAGCTTCAAGGTCCTCCGCGTCCTCGCTTTCACTTTGGGAGCGGTGTGAAAAGGTCCTATGATTCTGAAGAAATTCAAGCTGCCCTCGGCGAGGAGCCGAACAAATCGCCTTTAAGGTGTGACATTGAAGCATGTTGGAGATTGACGGGCATGAGAATGCGTGAGTTGTGGCTTATTCTCTGAAGAAGTGACCAACGCGTGTACTGTACCAATGCAATTGCTCAATGATGAATACTATACGGAGGCACAGGAAGGAGCAGCTCAAGCTTTTAAGTGATCCTCCCAACTGTTTTGATTCATCTGCCTGAGACAGAAAGGGAAAGGCTACAAGATACCCTGCGCTTAAAGCGAGGCAGGTGTATTGTGGCTTGCCAACTGTGACTGTGATTCACCAATGATGAAGACAGGGAACATCCTCTTGCAGATGTAGTTGGATGCTTGTGCAACCGCATGATGCGATGCGATGCGAATCACGATGCTGTTAACGTGGGGCTAGATGACTAAGCGTGCATTCCATCAAGATTTCACGTGGTGTTGGTGTTCACTTCCAAGCCAAGCTAATACGCTAATACATACGTAGCGTAGCCTAGGCCTAGCTAGCTTTACCTTTGGCTTGGCTTGGCTTGGTACAGCCTCTTTCTTTCCATACTGTATTGTACTCGCCCTCGCGCTTTCACACACCACGGTGCCACACTTCCTCAGCTCGAGTGCTGCCTATCTAGAATACAAGATATTTGAATCGCCTTCAACGACACCGAGTCACTCACTCACTCACCCTCTCGCTCACTCAACTCACTCACCAAAGAATCTCGACTTTCCGATAGTCCGCACATCCATTCGCTTGCCCCCCCGGCCCGCATCCATCCCACCTTCCCACCTTCTATCTTTTCCCTCACTTGCCATACATACATACATACACATACATACATACATACCACATCTACCCGTCTGAGATTCTTGAACACCCAACCCAACCCAACCCACCCTGTTACCCTCTGTCGTAAACCTCGACTTCTGTCTGCCTCGCTCAGATCTGCTGCGTATCATTTTGATGACCTCCCCATTTCTCTCCATGATCTGAGTCCCAGGCATTCATGACCGACGAGGCTCCCGAATTCCGTACAGATACATTGTCTCCCCTCTCCCCTCTCCCAGTCCATCCTCCCGAACCCTCGAATATCCCAGTCCTGCAAAACCAGATCGACCCGTTTTTCAATATGACTTCGACGCATATTGTCAATTCCCCACCCCACCCTCTTGTAACTGCCCCGGCAGACTCCTCCCAGCCAACTCTCCTGGAGAACCCGGATGAACGCTCTCCTTCCGCCGATTCAAGCTTCTCAGACGCGTACAAAGAGCAGCCTGCCGAGGATCAAGGCAAAGACGAGAATTTCAAGGGAGGCGACCAAGACAGAGAATCCACCGATGATTATGCAATGACATTTGATTCCGACGGAGAAGAACGTACGAGTAGTCAAGAATTATCACAAGCAAACATTGAGCAGACCGCAGAGTCTTTGCCTGCTACCGTCCCAGCGACCAATTTACCTCACTCTGTTGCCCACGACCTTTCCCATGTCGCAGTGCCTGCCAACGACCAACCCACACATACCATACCATCTCCCTCCCTCCCAGCATCTGCAGAGGCTATAGCCGTTTCCGATGGCTCTGCGGACGTCTCAAAGCCCACGGAAAATGTTACAGCTGAGTCGACAGCTCCCAAAACCCATACCTATGAGGGTATTACCAACGGTGATATAGACATTCAGCAACTGCTTGACAATATCACTGCAAATGCCGAAAAGAATGAACCAACCTCGACAACTCCTGCCCAACCTTCCACCCCTAATTCCACCCTTTCCAAAGGGAGCTCAACCTTGCCATCCCATGCCAGCCTTCCGCCACGCCCACAAGTTCTTCAAACCCGCAATTACCCAGATGACATGCAAAAGTACCACGCAGGCCCACCGGGTGTCCCCCAGCAGGCCAACTCTTCTAGGCCTGTTGGAGCGCCTCCATCTCTTGTTGGTGTAGGTGCTCCTAGCGCTTCCACTGATCCTAGAGGTGGGCTTCCTCCTCCCCCAGTAGCATCTTTTAGACCACCCTCATCTGCAAACCCCACCAGCCCATCCTCATATAACCACCTCAATAGACCACCTGGGCAAAGTCAAGCCAGATCTGTTGATGTTGAGGATGATGCTGATGGTATAGATGCACGATGGGGTCCTGATGTACAAAAGATATACGACGATTTCCTTGTAAAAGAGCGGATGTACGTGACCGAGGGCATTTGGGATAGGTTTCCAAAGAAGTCTCGTCTATTTATAGGTAAGCAAAAGTCTACCGCAATTGACAGCTTAGACAAGCTAACGAGGCCCAATACAGGCAATTTGCCATCGGAGAAGTTACCAAGCGAGATTTATTTCATGTCTTCCACAAATACGGCAAGCTTGCTCAGGTGTCTATCAAGCCAGCATACGGATTCATTCAATTTCACGAAGACGCTGCGTGTGCTGAGGCTCTAGCACGTGAACAAGGAGCAGAAGTCAGAGGACGCAAAATGCGTGAGTAGACATTTTACGTTGAAGATTTCACTACTAACTTGCCCGTAGATCTTGAGATATCAAGACCACAGAAGAATTCACGCAATGCCGCCCATAATGCTCAACCGCTCCGTAGGTCAAGGTCTCCCGACTACGTAAGAGTGGGCATGTCAGACCGCGGTGTCGGACAAGGACAAGGAGGTCGAATCCCTAATATTGACCGCTACGACGGGAGATCCAACAACAGCAGCATTCGCCAAGACGAGTATGGCCGCCCATTACGCATGAGAGATGATTACCGGCCAGTACGGTCCCCCACACCACCTCGGTACCGTGGTCGCGACGACTATGCCCCACGTGGTAGAGATTCCTATGGAAGCCGAGATCATCGTCGAAGTCGCTCCCGTTCTCCATATGGAAATAGAGACGATGGCAGATATCGCGAGAGAAGCTTGAGCCCACGAGCCCGTCAGACAAATGAGGATCTGGATCTCCAGATACCTCGACGAGACCAACGCAACGTACCCGACGTCCAGATTATCCTCATGGACCAACTTGACCGAGCATTCGTCTCCTGGGTGGAAGGTGAATTCCTTTCCCGCGGCATTAAGACTGAGGTTATGTTCCTCAGCGCACGACTTCCCCTCCAAGCAGTCATTCGGCGCCAAATTCTCGAAGGCGTTTATGCTGTCTTACAGCTCGACATGAGATCCCAAGTCGAGAGCAAAGTCCCCTTACAAGTTTTTGATCGCCAAGGTGGTGCTAACAATGTGCGATTCGACGAATATCAAGATCTAGAGCCAAGGATCGCAGCAGAACTAGTACACCGTGCAAAGCAAGCCCAGCCCGCGCACCAACCTCCCCCGCAAACACAAATGCCTCAATATGCCCAACCGCAATTCGCATCTGGCCAAGCTTACCAGCCCCCAATTCAATCACCTACCCAATACCAGCCGCCTCCAGCCCCTGCACCGGCTGCCCCGAATCTTGCCAGTCTAGTAGGCCAGCTTGATAATTCTAGCCTTCAACAACTCCTTAACTCGATGAATACCCAGCAGCCACAGCAGCAAAATGCCCCTGCTGTTGCATCCAATTCTGCAATTGACCTCGCTGGCCTCTTAGGTGGTCTCAACCCCCCACAGCAAGGATACCAGCCGCAACCAGCTGCTTCTCCGTATGCCAATCTTGCGAACAACCCAGCCCTTGCATCCATACTTGGGCACGTCGCTGCTCCACCGCAGGCTCATGCTCAACCCCAGCCCCAGCAGTCTACTCAACAGGTTCAGAATATAATGGCTCAACTTGCTAGATTTCGAGGATGAAGAGAGATGTTAGCAGGGCATCCATGTAGGTGACCTTTAGCCATAACCGGCTTCGGGTATTGATTGAGAGGGAGGAATGGCTTTTTGTAGAATTACTATGGTACATCAAGAGAGACGAGATCCTTTTGATAGTGGATGTCTAATTTTACAACTCGTCATCCATCTTTCCAAGCGCCTTTCAATGCCATAAAACCTATGCATGTTACACTTTTGTACATAGTCCATATTTAAGAGCTTTTGTCGCCCAAATACTGTGGTTTTACAGGCCAGACAGATGGTCTATGCTTGATTAGTTCCTGTGGTGTGAAAGATAGGAGTGAAACGTACCTAGTCAACAGCAACCTTTCCACGGGAGCAGTGTCCCTCGATTTCAACCAAGCAATCAAATCAGCTCTTAAATCCTTCAAGGGTTTTCCCAGCACATCCACCCCCCTCTCCACAAGCGCCATCCTCACCTCCTCCGCCTCCAACTCATCCACCCTCTTTGGATCCCCCAACAACTTATCATCCATCTCCAAATACTCCACGCTACTCGCGACCTTCCTCCTCAAGACCCACGTCGGCAGCCCCGGATATTGTCCCCCCAGCCAGTCCCATGCACTACTACTAAGTCCCAAACTCCAACTAACATGCAACACCTGCATCCTTGCCAACGCATCTACCCCTTTCTCAGTCGGCGGTTCCACAACCAGGTTCCGAAAACTAATCCCGCGCCTCTTTTCCAACTTCTTCCTATCAGCCGCAATCTGCTTCGGAATCCGACACGTCCAGGGGACAACACTACTCAGCGCAATAACCACTAAGGGCGTGAACTCCCCACATACTATGAAGACTAGGCCGAAGATCGGGACGCGCTTAATATCATGCCAGTTTCGGTACAGGAGCTGGAATTCGGAACGGGTGAGCGCGTTGGCTGATACGGCGGCGGGGATCGAAGAGGCGTGTTTGGTGTCGATGAGATCTTGGATGGGCTGGGACGCGCGGAAGTTGGTGTAGATGGCTTTGGCGCCGGTTTTGTAGAAGGTTGCGTAGGCTTTGCCGAGGGCGATGTAGTATAATACAGTGGAGGTTTGGGGGTCTTTGGGCGGGGGGAGGTCGAGGGGTGGTGGTCGGGTTTTGAGGGGGCCGTTAAGGGGACTTGATAGGGGCGCGGCATCTTTGGCTGGGGGATTCGAGGTGGAGGAGGCCCGGCGCTGGAGGGAGGAGAGCTTGGGAGAGGAGGGGAGGAATTGGGACTTGAATGCTATGGAAGTAGCATTGTATGGAACGCAGGAGGCGTGCTGGAAAAGAGCGGTGGTACGTAGACCGCGGAGAGCGAAAGTGGTCATTTCATTAGGAGATGAAGATTGGAAGTGCTTCTCGAAAAGAGTATTGTACAAGAGAAGGAGAGAAGAGGCTGAGAATGAGAATGATAATCACAAATAATGATTCTTTTGATAATTCGATGTCCTGACGTACCTAAAAATATATGCAGGGGTGTGCCCCACAAAGCGCTCCCGCACCGCTGAAAGTCCGGACAGCGCTAGCAGTTTAGCGTAATATCGCATTTCTATGTGTGATAAATGCACTTTTTCAAGATGTTAAGATTGTGAAAAAGCCATTAGAAATTGATTAAAAGACTAGAAACCAGTTAGACGCAAATTCTTATGCTAGCTTAAGGTACATAACAAATATGAAAAACGTTTCTTAAGCCAGCTAGCTTCCGAGTTTCCTACGCTAAACTGCTAGCGCTGTCCGGACTTTGACAGTTACTGTGGTGCTCCGAGTACTCTCGGATTTCAAAGCGCCTTCCAGAACTGGAACTAGACCTCCACCTTCGAGGCCAGATATTGCGAAAGTATACATATCTTCAACATTCCACTGATTTCTTGCTGTATAATTGCATTTTGGATATCTGCAACAATACGCCTTTCAATGCATCCTCCCGCAGCCTGAAACCCGCCCCAACCATCCGAAAAGCAAATCTGTTCATCCGCTTATCAGCCTCAATACCTCTACCGTATCATGTCGTCGTGGCCCTACCACTTTGTGGATCTCAACGACCAGCAGAAACACCAGCGTCGGATATTGCTCGATCGCTATGGAGTCTATGCCCAGCTTTCTGCTCTCGTTCCTGTTGCAGTGATCTTGCTGCTTAGGCTGGGCACTTGGGTGCTTTCGGAGCGGAAGAGACAGCATGAGTATTCTGCTGTTCCCTCATCGCCTGGGCTGAAAAGGGAAAGGTTGAGTAGTTCTGGGGCTTTGTTGAGGAGCTATAGAAGGCTTGAGTGGTGGTTGGAATCCGATGTTGGCGGTGGCTGGGGAGTTAGGGGACGGTGGATTGCGGGATTGGCTTGGGGAGCTTGGTTGTTGTTTTTGAGTGTTCACAGGACTGGTGATGGTAGGTCGTTTTTTTCCTTTTTTTGAGGTCTGCTTTTGTTTCGAGCTGGTTGGCAAGGTCTGTCTGGCTTGCATCTCTTTCTTCTGCAATTCCTGGGGCACTTGTGGTCTATTGAGCCTCTCCATCTCTTTTATCACTACTACGCTTTCATTATACTATAGCTGGAAGTTACTTCGCAGGCCCTTCCTGTGGGAGAACTATGGGTCTATTTATCTTTTGTCTTGTGTCACGTGATCACACCCCCTTTTCTGAATGCTTTGGGTGGACTTCAACCCAGGAGAAGCTAATTCATCTTTAGACTACCTTCATATCACAAAGCGCTTTGGTGAAGTCGCAGTATCTCAATTCCCCATGCACTACATCTTATCCATGAAATCCGCCTACTCCCCCCTAGCTTTAGTCCTCAATTCATCTCATGAGGAACTGAATCCCTGGCATCGACTTTCAGGACGCATCATCTACTCAATCCTTGCTCTTCATGCGTCTTGGTACCTCAACTTCTTTATTCAAGCCGGACTGCTTGCGAAGCGCCTGAAAAGTCTCGATGTTCTCATCGGTATAGCAGCGTTTATTGGCTTGACGATAATTTCGACTACAAGTCTAGCCTTTGTGAGACGATGGAGCTATCGAGTATTCTTCGTGATGCACCTGACAATCGGTGTCACGATTCTGCCGCTTCTTTTCTTCCATGCTTCGCATCTGCGGTTTTATATCATGGAAGCACTAGCCATCTTTGTTTTCGACATTGTTTGCAGAAAACTGGATACTACGACTGGTTATGCGACCATCACATCAGTACCCCACACCAAGCTTGTTAAGCTTAAGATTCCTATTCCAGCCTCAAAGATCAAGAGATTCCATGCTGCTCCAGGTCAACATGTTTACCTATCAATCCCACCAGAATCTGCCCCGCCCACTACCACCACTCCATCAATTCACGATCTACTTTTTAACCCATTTACCGTCGCAGATGTTGGAGCAAAAGATATCACACTAGTATTAAGAACCCTCAACGGTCCCACAACAAAAGCAATAGAAAGCCTTGGCCATCTTACCAAAGCCAGGCCACCCATCAACATTGAAGGTCCCCTAGGTAGCTCTCGCCGCTTCACAAACCTAGCTCAAAAGTACGACAGAATCCTGCTCTTTGCAGGTGGTGTAGGAGCAACTTTCACACTCCCTGTTTACCACCATCTTCAAAAACAGTTGGAGAGTGAGGGCAGAAGTCCAGACCATCTTACATGTATCTGGTCAATGAGATCTGCCGCAGAAAGTAGCTGGGCAATCGAACCCGAAGCCAGCGAAAAAATAGACGATGATGCGAATGTCAAGATCTTCTTAACGCGCACTCGTGAAGATCGGATCCAGGAGCCAATTCCTGCAGATGGGAGTATTGAGCTGAATGATTTAACTAGGGAGGAAGAGCCGGTGAAGGCCACCGGTGGTAGGGATCGGCCTGATATTGGGAAGATTGTGGATAGCGTGTTTAAAGCTGGGCATGAGGAAAGTGTTGCGGTGCTGGTCTGTGGGCCTGTGGAGATGGCGAGGGAAGTTAGGAAGGAACTTGGGAAATGGGTTAGTAAGGGAAGGAATATCTGGGTAAGTTATGTTCTTTCCTTGCATTGGTTTTTTCTCCTGGCAAGGAGCTCTTGAATTTTGTTTTGAGATTGGTTTTCAAAGATCTCTTGGGCGCCCTTACTAACTTGCTTATAGTTTCATGATGAGAGCTTTGGATGGTAGAGCTCGAAGATATTTCACTAGGAGTATTGATGATTATTACGAATTTATGATCAAATTTTAATGCCAAGATTGTATACACATTGATCTGTGAAGAGTGCATAGTTTAATCGTGCTTCACATTCGTCATAATAGAAAGAGTCCAGACGGAATGGCTCTCCTGCTACCATAACCCCTTCGATTCTAGCAATTATTTGTAGACGCAATCCATTGCCAACGCCAGCGCCAAGCCATCCATCATATCGTAACAGAACATAACATATTTCCTAATCCGCCCTCTTCTTGGTATCCGCTTCCTCCCCACCACTACTAGCACTCGGCGTCTTCGGCCCCTCACCCTCATCCGTATGCTCATCGGCATCCCAGTCATCCTCTACATTCTCATCCCAATTATCAACCGCCTCATCAAGACTCTGCGGCACCGTTCCAACCTCCCCCGACTCCTGCACCCCTACCCCCTCTCCAAGTTCCACATCCTCATCCTCATCCTCATCCCCACCCACAGGCTGATAACTCTGCTTATTCCTCTTCTTCCGCTCCAGCATCCGCTGATGATACCAAGAGCTTAGCGCCAGCGCTCCGAGCGAACCCACCACATTCGCCACAATATCATAGAAATCAAAAACACGACCGTTGGGTATGAAGCCCTGCAGGAACTCGGAACCGACGCCGAGGACTGCCGTACAGGTTACGAGCGTGATATTTAGGGAGCGGCGCCGCGAGGTGTCGAGGATCCAGTAGAAGCATGTTGTGAGCACGAAGAAGGTGATGAAGTGGAGGACTTTGTCGTTGATATGCGAGTCGACTTGCAGCGAGGAGAGGCCGGCGTAGGCTGCTGTTGCGGCGAGGAAGAGGAATGCTCCTAGGTGGTGTTAGTACGTTTGGGGGGACATTTGGGATGGCCTTACCTGCGAAGGGTAGCCTTATGCGCATTTTTCGTTCAGTGATTGTATTAGTTGGTGAGGGGTTAGAGAATCATCTCAATATTGAAAATGGATGGTGTCGTACATTTAGAGCTCAATGGCTTGAGGCTTGAGCTGGAGCTGGGCTGGGCTGCTGCGTAGTCGTTTTGCAAGGATTACGATTGGAGACATGTGACCGGATCGGCTTGGTGCAGGATGAACGAATTAACTCTAATCGCAGAACTGATAGAAATCTGAATCGTGGGGATTATTGCATAGTAGCTTGTCTCTGTAGATTTGCAAATATAATGGGGTTATTTAGAAGTGCTCAAGTAAATAATATAAACAATCAATGAACAATCCATGTCATCTAGTCCAGTCAGTCAGTCCAGCCTTTATGATCAACTTATACGCTAACCTCCGCTTGCCAGATGACCTCCAGGCGCGCAACGTCAATCCAAATAGCACGATATTTGCTTCATCAACGAACCACGCAAACCATCGAATTCCGACGCCGTAGCATCTCGGATACATTACCAATGTTCCGAGTTCACTCTCCAGCGAAATAAGGACGTCGCGAGGACGTTTGCCGGGCTTGCGGGCTTGTCGCGAAATACACTCGTTTCTGCGTGCATGCGCGTGAGAGGGGATGTCGACGAACAAGCCATTCAGCTCCGCGAGAGCCTCCATCACCCAGCCATGGCCACCGCCCACATCGCTCTTAAAGAACTCCCACCATCCCAGAGATGATACTCCCGCGCGATCCAATACCAATACTCCAAGTCTCCCCTTTGATGATGCGTCAATGGCTGAACCGGGCGCCGTAATACACTCTGAAGGAGATATAGAGGAGGAGCACCAGAAGACCCTCTTCAAGGAGCTGTATCGACGCAGTGAGGCGAAAATCTCCGAGTTGTTTGGGGGCGTGGCACATGGGGAACAGGTGTCTGCGCAGGATACGTCGGCGCAACAGGATCAATTGGCAGACGAACCCAATATCAGAGAACCGCCCAAGGAACAAGCCCCCAAGAAGGCCGCGCGAACCATTGACGAGGACAACTACGATGATGAAGACGACGATGAGGAGGAGGAGGAAGATGTGCAGACATCGCCTCTTAAAAACAAATCCGCCAATGCATTATTATCACCCTCCAAGTCTGGCAGTTCCCCTGTCTCCTCAGATACATCTCCCACCAAGCCTACCGAGACGAAACAGGATGCCTCCACGCCTGAAGAGCCAAAGTCTTCTGAGGATGCGCGGAAGGAGCTAGAGGAGGAGAGGAAAGCTACAGAAGAAGCAGCCAAGCGCAGTTTTCACACCATATTCTATACTTTGGAGAACGATAGAGTTGCCATGTTGGAACAGCAAAGGTTAGAGGAGGCCGAGAAGCAAATAAACGCCGAGATGGACAATAGCGGGAATACCAATAATTCAAATGCCAAGGGCGAACAGCACGGTACTCTGAGTAGCGCCAACCTCGGCGCATCCAGCTTGACCCTCAAGCATCTTATTGCCCGAATCGACCTTAAGCGCGAGAAGGTCAAGGCTTCAGACGCTGAGCTCCGTGCTTTGATGAACGAGGTTCGGAAGAATAGGAGTAAATGGGCCAGTGAGGAAAATGTCAATCAGGAGGAACTGTACGAGGCTATTGAAAAGGTCTTGAGTGAACTCAAGGCTATGACGGAATATTCAGCTCCTTTTCTCACCAGAGTGAACAAGCGAGAAGCACCTGATTATTACAACAGTAAGAGTCTGAGATCCCCTGCCTACCAAGTACATCAGCTAATACATTTTAGTCATCAAAACTCCAATGGATCTTGGGACTATGACCAAGAAATTAAAACAGCAAGTTTATAAGTCCAAGGCCGATTTCGTCGCCGATTTAGATCTGATCTGGAGTAACTGCCTGAAGTACAACGCTGATATTGCTCACCCCTTGCGGCGAAACGCAAACTCAATGAGAAAAGAAGCAGAAAAGCTCATCCCTTTAATCCCAGACCTCGTAATTCGTCCAAGAGCAGAGGTTGAAGCTGAGGAACGACGGAAACAGAATGGAGGCGAAGATGACGCTGGAGATGATAGTGACGATGAACCTATCATGTCATCCAGGGGACGAAAAGCGGGCGCAAAAGGCTCGTCAAAAACAAGAAATGCTGCTCCGGAGCGTGATGAAGGGACTCCTGGGGTAGATCAGAAACCTTCACTTCAGGTGAACGGCCTTCTCAGTACTCTTGGTCACGAGGGCTCTGATGCAGGTTTCGACAGTAATGGATTTGGCACTCCACCAATTGGCTCGATTACCCCTAGCGGTTTCAACGGCATGCCAGGCGTTGGAAGTCAGGCCGATGGTGACATCGACGGGCCATCCATGAATGGATTATCTTTAGGGCAAGCACTTGGTGCCGCTGCGGAGGACCTCCGTGAAGATGAAGAGTACAAAATCTGGAAGCAAGTAACAAAGAAGGACCGTGCTTTTGTGGCAAAGGAACGTAATCGTCTTTTCAAAGGAGATAAACTGAATCCTGAAGAGCCTGCCTTAATGAGAAGTAAAGCTGGCATGAGAAGATGGATTCGCCAACAAAAACAGGCGCAAACCGACACATCACGTCCAGATGCCAATGGCAAAGATGAAAAGGAGACGGGCGAAGGCGCCGACACGCTTGCGGAAGGAATGGAAGCTGAAGAGGAACGTGTTCTTCCTGATTATTATGACCCTCTCTCGGCTATACCAGACATCAACCCCAGACTTCAATGGGTTGAAGATTCTGACGGGAACGTGATCGATCAGCAATCCGAGGACTTCCTCCGCATGATTAAGCCAGGTCACTTCACGGCTCCAAAAGGCTTTTTATCTAGCAAGGTTGATGCCAACATGAAGCAGATGCAAGAGACAAGGAAGCTCACCTCGAAAATTAGTGTGATCAAGCAGATGCAACTGCAAGCTCAAGTACGTATTGACTCCACAAAAACCTCTAATAGTCCTAACAAAGCATTTAGATGTACAATAATCAATTTCCAAAATATGAGCCAGAGCCATTCGTCGAGGCCGATATCGAACCCCATGTCATGTCCGATGATGGACCAGTCATGGCTCCTTGGGTCTGCAAGGCGGCAATGCAACGTTCTGTTGCCAAACTCTGCTACCACGCAGGCTTTGAGGAGCTTCAACCAAGTGCTTTGGATGTCATCACCGACGCCGCAGCGGACTACTTCGAAAAGCTAGCGCGTACCATCAATGTGTACCGAGAAGCGCCCCAGGTTCCAGCTATTGGCGCGGCCGCTGTGGGTGGGAAGAAGTGGCAGGAGCGCTACACTGATGAAGAAGTCATCCTCCACTCTCTCAGCGAAAATGGCATCGAAGTAGAAGCCTTGGAGAGTTATGTTAAGGACGACGTCGAGCGCTTTGGTGGTAAACTTGGTGTCATGCACGAACGCATGAAAGCCCACCTTTCCGACCTTCTCCGTCCTGCTCTGGCAGACAACAGCGCAGACGGATCTGGCCAATTCAATGACGGTAGTGAGCAATTTGTTGGTGGTGACTTCGCCGAAGAGTTAGGTGAAGATTTCTTCGGCTTCAAGGCTCTAGGCCTAGATTCAGAATTCGGCATGTCAAGTCTTTCCGTACCTTTACATCTTCTACACGCCAAAATCCATAAGATCGGCGGCACAGGAATTCAGGCCGAGCAAGCGACCACAACCGATATCTTCCCACCTCCAACATCCTTCGAGCCTGTCACCAAAGAGAATCTACCCGATCAGATCGGTCTCGTCAGGAACTTCTTCCTCGCCAAGTTACATGCCAATGAAGACGAGCCGCTCCTCGAAGACGAAGATCTGCCTACAAAGCAAAAACCGCCAAAGCCACGTCTCGGCCCCACAGGCAAGATCACCAGCCCGCGGAAACGGCCCCTCAAAGAACAAACTGGCAACGCGAAGAAAAAGAAGAAGCTCGACAACGGCACCGCGATGGACACTACACCCAATTCCAAGACCGGCGGCGTTAACGCCAGCCCCGAAAAGGGATCTGTGACAGCATCCGCCAAAAAGCTGAAGCTGGGCTTACCGAACGGAGGACCCGTCTCTATGGAAAGAGCGGACAGCAGTCAAGGAAACGCGAGCCAGACGGAAAAAGACGACGTTGGTATGATTAGTCCAGAGAGCATCGAGCGATAGAGGTACAGGTAGAGTCTGACACTCGCTCACGTACATATGGGATAACGGTCAAATTCTTTTTCTTTTCATTCATTTTTCTAATTTGCAAACAATACTTGTATTAAGAGATGTCGGCGTTTTTTGGTGGGTCGGGGGGTGGTGGGGCTGGATGGGCATTACATTTGAAATTTCTGGCGGGGCGTGCATGCATGGATCGGGTGGGGTGGGGTGGGTTTGGTAGGAGGACAGAATCAGACAGAACAGAAGCATCACATCATGACTTGTGGGATCAAAGCAAGAAAGAGGGTTGGATGCAGAACCGTGGTTGTTGTTTTGTACTTTATTATGGAGAAGAAGGACTAGGGCAGAAGCAGGCAGCTAGATGCATCGAATTGATGGGATGGTCTTATAGGCTTGGGCTTGCACAGTGTGTAGCTACAAGTGAAATGTGTAATGATGCTGAGTCTGTTTTTCAATTGATTTCTTCTGGCTCGAAACAGCATTCGATGCCGTTGCCTGCAAGTGCCCTTATCTTGATGACCGGGTCGACCCAGTCTGGACAATCGGACTTTAGCCTCTTGATTGCCCGATCATGCATTGCTTGATATTTTGCCTGTTGTTTCGCGATCCTGGCCTTGTCGGGAGTGTAGAATGTTAACTTCTGTGCCTCAGACCTCCAGAGCAACTGGTCGTCCAATCGTGCAATCTTTCAAATTCCGGAATCGTATAATGGAGCCGGTGATATGGCCAAGCAAAGAAAGAAGAATGTCGTTGTCGTTGTCGTTGTCGTTCACCGCCAGGAACTGAATTTTGTCTAGCGCCCTCTTGCGAGAATCCGGAGACCAGCTTGTGGTGATCGTTCGGAGCTTCGCGAGCTATCGGGTAGAGCGTGTCTCTCGAGGGGTCGAAAAGCACGTGGGCGTCAAATCTGCTCTTGCAGATGCCGATGTAGTTGTTGAGTGTTTCGTTCCGCGATTCTTGGCAGGTGTGCAGGACGGGATCCGGGCTTTCTGCCTGACGACGCTGCAGATAAATTCGGGGTAGATCTCCACGACGCGGGGGCTGGGCGGGCGTATCTCCAGATCTTGAGACGGAGTTCGGTGGGGAGTCTGGGGAAGAGAGGGAAGTGCGAGAGGCTTGGGGGTATAGCTGAGTTCGTAGCTACCGAGTGGTTGTCTGTTGGTAAAGTCCCAAGCATGGCGAGAGAAAGAAAGTTGCGTTTCAGATGCAGAGTCGGCTTTTGGAATCGAGAAGGATGGTGAGCTCGAGTTTGGGTTCTCGGGTGTTTTTCTTGTTTGGGGTGGAAGTTGCCCGGCGAGAGCAGATGATCCGACCTGAGACACCGGTAAGTAATCAAGGTCAGTGTCTTAGATATTGGAGAGTCCTTACTCGTACATCGCTATCTTCCTCGGGAATCTCTACGCCTCTTTCCTCGGGATTTCCCATGGTGTTAAGTCTTTTGTATCAGCTGTCGAAGCTCCTGAAATTATGGCGAGAGTCGAGACATTACCTTCTACCTTGCACTAGCCATGATCTTTCTCTTAGTCGTAACAGAACCTCGAGTCTGAGGAACCGGGTTCTTTTGTCGTCAATTCTGCGTTCTCAGAGACCACAGTGAGCTCTGCTCTGCTATTTGAGAGTTCTTGGTGAGAGTTTCTGAGAAGTGGTGATTATAGAGATACTTCGCGTGGCTTGGGATAATCAAGTTTCAATTTAACACAGTTTTATAGGTAATAATTCGCAGTTTCTACATCTTTATTGGGCTTCAAAGGTGGCACTATGTCGAGGTTTCGTGTGCTTCCCAACCAAAGCGATGTATCCCAGCCTTGTAAATTTGATAAAATGAGGTCTTCCATGTGTGATGCTATTTTGTGTCCGTAATATCCTGTGCTCGAAGTCTCTCTCACCTCATCTATCAATATGTGTCGCAGTCGTCGAAACAGCATTGGCGACCCCCTCGTACAATGGTTTTGTAAGTGACCTTAGGTTCGCGCCATTCCTGGTACTCTGCCTTCAACCTTCGAATGACATTTAGGACATCAGGCACCACCCACAATGGAACCAAAGAAGCATCTACCTCCACAAGCTCGAATGTAGCTGGGTGCATTCTCCAACTCTCTTCCACCAGTTCAAACCCGAGCCCGCAATCATCATGGCATACAATGGAAATCTCGACCAGATTCTTGAATTTCGTCCTGCACGACAAGCTGTCCCACATTGTAAATTCTATGGCAAGGTACTTTAGATTATCATAAGCTTCGTCTGTGAGTATCATGCCGTCGAACAAGTCCCCTTGGGCATGGCATTCTGCCCGAGGAACAAAAGGCATAAACAAAGTATCTTTAAACAGGACAAGAAGCGCGTATGAATAAGCCAGGCATCTTGAGGGGTCGAGTTTACCGATTTGAGTGATTTGTTTCAGAGTCTCTCGTCTTGTCTCGCTGCAGACATGAAGCAGTACAGGTGGAGGCTGGTTGGCTCTTAGCACAGGTTTCATCTCCGGGTTGTCATCGCAATCGCTGTCTAACGCACGGATATCGGAGTAGTCCTTATAACCGTGGTCCAGAAAAACATCTACAACTCGAGGACCCGGCATTTCCTTCCTTCCATATCTTGATTCTGAGTTCTGCTGGTAACTTGGGAAAGAGGCTGAAGTGTGAAGTCCTTCCCAGCGTAGCGATGCCCTCAAGCATTTCTTGAAGTCTTGCAGCTCTAGGGTTCAGAGCTAAGAGAGCAGCATCGACTATACTTGCCGAGATCTCAGCCGATTGAGGGCAAGTCGCCATAGTCTCTGACACTAGCTGTTGCATCTGATCCAAGATCTCCTGGACATTTTCCATTCTGGCACGTACTTCGGATGTGGGGAGAGCGACGAGAGGAGACGATTAGTCCTTGAGATTTAGTGTCAGCAACCACGAGTGTTTCGCATGCCGCAGAACTCTCACCTTCTTCTCCTTGTCTGCAGTGCCTGCATCTTGATCCAGCGTTCCGTCCACACTGCTGATGGGGAGCTGTTGTTTTGTTAGCACTTGAAATTGTCATCGTGTAGACGAGAAGCTCACTTTCTGTCTTCCAGTCGCCATTGCTTCGTCGCTTGAACAGCTCATGTTGGCGATAGAGTCCTCGAAGAATGAAGCTAGGAGTGTTTCGAAGTTGTTCTTTCTCAAGAGCTGTTAGGTCTGCTCGGTTCCACGAATGCGCGGAGTTGAGGGCGAGAATGAATGCGGGTTTTCTCAGCGGTACAGGCGCAGACCAGAGGCGATAAAACGCGTGAAAAATCTTGGGAGGCGATAGGTCAATAAATGTTGGAGGTGTTATGTGTTTCTTGAGGTTTGGAAAGGTTGTAAATTCGATCAGTAATAGTTAAGCGAGATCTAGGAGCAGGTGCGAGGTAAATTAATTTAGATTCCTTCCCATAATTATAAATATGTAAACATTCCCTTCCTCTCCCTGCTGATCGAAAGCCTTTGATCAGATATCCAAGTCCTAATTATCATCTCTGCCTGCTCTGTAACAACATCTCTTGTCGCCTCTTGCAATCGTCTTGAAGTGGATAGTTGGTTCATTCCACTTTGGAAACATCTCTTTCACCTTCTGAAATAGGGCTCGAACTTCCTTTTCCCTCTCTGAAAACAGAGCTGATAGGTTGTAGGCCCTCGCTAGCTTGACGAACTTAATGTCTGTTTCCTTCATCCTCCACGAATCATGATTCTCATAACAGAGCCAGCCGCCCTCGTGGTCGATGAGGGTTAACCTCTTCAAGTTCCGGAATTTCGAAATGCATTCGACGTGTCCTTGGGTGTACTGGTCCCAGACATCGGTATCTATGGCCAGGTACCGGATCTTTTCCAATGCCACTTCTGAGTAGAAATCGCCCCAAACCAGGCATGCCTGAAGGTAGTGATCAGACAGATTGCTGTTTGCGTATGGTATGAAGAGGGTGTCTTTGCAAGGGTCCAGAAGAACATGGCAGTAATTGACTTCTCGGAAGTCTTCTGGGTTGCAGATGCTGATGTACTGTCTCAATGCCTCTTCCCTTGACTCAAAGCAGACGCTCAGCAGCACTGGCGGAGGTTGGTTGGTACGAATGACACCGTTAGATATGTCCCCGTCAGAGGATTCATGATAGTCGTAGTAGGCCTCGATAATACGTGGACCCGGCAGAGCTTCTCTCCAGATTTTGAGGCGTAGTTCGATTGGTAGTTTTGGAAAGAAGATAAACTGATTCAATGAGACTGCTGAAAGGAGCATGTTTGCAAGGATCTGCATTTCGGATACTGATGAATGAATGGAAGACATTGACTCAAGCTGAGTCTCAGTCAGGTTCTGGGAAAGCGGGGATTCTGTAGAAATTCCAGCGTGGAGAGTTTTGATACATTTGTCCATCTTCTTAAGTGCTTCTATCGCTCTCTCTATGACGGAATTATTCTCTTTGGTCAAGGAGTTGAGAGTCGGAATAGTGGCAAGGACAGAGCATATGTTCTAAGAATCGTTAAACAGCCACTTTTTGTTATCTAGAAGTTGCGGAAAACTTACACTGGCATCGTCTACCAAGGTTGTGATCCTGTTTCGAGGCCTGTCTTCCACAGGCTTCTCGACATATAGGGCGTTGCTACTGGATACACTCATGGCCGAAGAGAGTGGAGGGTGTCTTCTTTGCGGCAGTTGAAATAAAGTTAAGTTGCGAACAACAAGAACAAAGATTCTAATATTCGAAAGGGAGGAAACTGTATAGCTTAGAGCTTTCAAACACTGAATAGTATCATAGCTCAGCCTAAGGACCAAAAAGAGGTCAGGTCAAGTGGGAGAAAGTGCTAGTATTTAAACTTCTGCAAGAACGAGAATGCTGAACTAAGGAGGTCAGGGGGAAGGGGGAAGGGGGAAGGATCTTCTTATACTGGCCAATTCACATATTTATGCCCATTAACCTGCTCATATTTACATGGTTGGGTACTTTGGGTGAATAGGGGGGTGAATTCCCGCGATTCATGCACGTGTTTGATGTCACTGGACTGTGACAAGGCATTGTCATGAAGTTCAAAGAATCTGGCGTGAGTAAGGAGCTAAGCGAGGTTCGATTGCCTATTCGGGCGATCACCCTTCGTGCATTCACTTTACAACTTCTGAGCAATGATCGTTAAAAACACTCCTTTATTCTTTCAGCTCGAACAACCTACCACTATTCGTGCAATTTCAGTCACACCCAGATAACCCTCTGCGCGGAAGGAATCAGGACCAGCCCGAAAATGACGACGGAAAACACAACCTCTCGTCTCGAGAAGAATGTTGTCAGAATCACGAACATTCTTCCCCGCGTCACCAAGCTGGCTGCAGAAGAAGCTTTGGTATTCTCCCAAGGTGACCTCGTCGACGCTCTGTTGCTTCTTGGTGGTGAGGAGGTGTCTGAAGATAGTGATGTCTCTGGTGAGCCCCATCAGACGTGGATGGGTCCACGAGGCGTTGCAACGAGAGATAGAGGAAAGAAGGCAAGTCATTGCCGGCAACTTTACTTCTCACCCTCTGACTTTATAATCAGCTCGAAGGAGAAATGTCAGCCGAGGAGGACTCTGTTGCAAAGGACACGAGCGTGGTAAGCATCCCTGTCAAAAAACCAGTCGACTTTCTAACCAATGACATCTAGATACAAGCATCCAATCCACAACACGATGCTCACAATAACCCATTGCAAGCAATTCAAACACTCTCAGCATCTATGACTGCCTCTATTAAAAGTCTACGATCATCCGGCTTGGATAAAAAAACATTCCAATCCTTGCTTGACGGCATCCAATCTATTCATTCTCTATCGAGCAAGACTGGATCCATGGACGGTGAATTTGCACGGTTCTCGAAGCTGCCACCTGAGCTCCGCCGTCAAATATGGAAGCTAGCATTGCCAGGCCCACGAATCATCGAGGTAACTTCAGCAAGCGGTGATGATTCGAGCGCAACAGCATGCCAAAAACTCAGACTGAGTTGCGGTATGCCGGTATTAACGCATGTGTGCACAGAGTCTCGTCAACTTGCTCTCAAAAAATATACGGTCCGATTAGGAGGTACAACCATTCCAAACGATTGCGCACGCATCGATCCTAAAGAGGACACAATATTCCTCCCGTATGGCGCACAACATCTCTTTTGGAGGGGAGAATTATCCAAGGAAGCGATTAGTACTATACAATTCCTCGCAGTAGATCACCAGATAGGTATTGGGGGTGTTTGGGACGCATACGATTTCTTTGAATTCAGTGCTCTCAAAGATGTTTACATTGTTATCGATAACACTGGGTTGGAATACCACTGCGAAGAATGTGGGAGGGAGAATCTCTTGGGAAACGCAGTGAGTATGAGCCTGACAGAGCTATCTCCTGATGAATACGATCATTACGACATTGACGTGGGTGGGGTATACGGTCTGCTGGAAGAGGTCAAGGAGATACACCAACAGCCAGATTGGAAGGTGCCAAAGGTCACAGTCGTAAATATTAACAGAACTGAGATAATGGTTCACCGGAAGTATTGGGGATACTAGTATGCAACTAGGGATTCGTATTTCGGGTATCCGAGAAGTGTAAATCTCTCAGATTGCTGGGACATCATGTTGGGGATCAGCTTCAAAAACTGCTCTTGCTATGACGGCTAGCCATATTCCTTTGCACTCTGCAATGTAGCAGTGTCAGCACATCATGTATCGTAGCTTCCCAAATGCAGAATGCTAAAAAATACAGAGAACACCACAAACCAGACCTTTCCCGACTTCTCATCAACTCATCACGAGCCGAAAGCTGACTTGTTGTTTCCGCAAGCACTTTTTTTTCCAATCGTGAGCGTAGCCTCGATATGTCGCTGACATGTATTAGGGAAAGGAGCAAGGTACAGAACTTCACACGTAGTACATAACTTTCTAGACGGAGTTCAAAGGGACGGCAAAGTAGTTCAATTTGTGGGATTTGTATTGAGCTATCTGAATATACGAACTCGTTGGCGCGGCAATGCTAGAAGCTTGAGTGCTACATTCCAGGGTACTGAGAGACGTGCAGTGTACATAAATGGGCAAGATGCGTGACGTGATACGCCAATGTGCTAATTCAAGGGGGAAGGAATGGATCGTGTCCCAGAGCCAGCGCCAGCGCCGGTCCGACAACATAGATGCTTGTGCATGAAGGGAACAGAAAAGTGACAGAGTATGGTGCAAGAGACGTGGTATCGTGCGATGAAGAAGCAATGAATAAAAGAAATTGTGTAGTGAGCGCCTTGTGCAACAACCTCCAGTCGATCAGAGCTGGTGGTAGCAAGGATCGTTGAGTGCAACAATGATGCAAGGTTGCTTGGCTGTGGTTTCGAGGGTCGGTGGCTGTAATCGTTGGTAACGGTGACTTTGTGAGGTGAGTCCTTCTTGGACGAGGGAGGCAGTCTGCAATGAGTTTAGTCGAATGAATGAAACGTCATTCCAGAGGTTCTGTGTTAAAGATTAGTAGGAAGACTGATTATCCGCTTGGTGGATACTGACCTCCTATGCTGGGAAGTTCAACACTTTAAAAGTAGGTCTTTCTCTGAGTTTTCCTTCTCTGAGGTTACGGAAGTAGTATTGCACGTATTTGATCATTATTCCAGTATCCTCCTTGTTCATGGTTTCCCAAGGAGCTCTATGTCTCTTCTGCCACATGGATTTCGTGCTTTTCTTATTGTAGCAAAATCTGATGATGGTGATGGACTTGATTGCAGGAAATGATTTGAAACATCGTAAGAAACGCTTGAAACCCCCAAGCTGGTGATTAGTTTGGTTTTGAATAAAGTATGTGGTCATCTTTTGCCGCGGCATTTTCGTAACCACCTCTTCGATAGCGAAATGCTGTACGCGGTTTGCAATTTCGAAAGGATTAATTGCAAAGTGAAAAGCTTCATCACTATCTTTGAACACAGCAATGTCACGACCGAAGTCAATTGCGTAGCTGTTCACACGCTTCGTACCAAGAACCTCAACCGGATCGGAGGTTTTGCTTGCCTCCACCTCCAGCTGATAGAGTCTCATCAGCTCATTATGCTCTTCCTTACAGCAAACGTTGGTTGGATGCAGCAACATATGTGTAAGATAAAGACCCCAGGCACGATCACCTTGGGGACCTCCTCGTCTGATCTCGAACTTGATGGCGCGAGGAGCATCAAGGAATCTGAAGCCCCAGATCATCACCCGCAACTCGAAAGGTAAATCCGAGAAATTCACTGGAGGTTTATCTGGTGTAGAAGGTGACGACATTGCGATTGATGATTTGAATCGAAAAGAGGTCTGCGTGTGCTCCGAGTCAGCGTTGCTGGATCGAGGGGTGTACAAGACCCCGGGAAGGCCTAGTGTCAAAGAGACTTCTAAGACATCCAGAACAAACTTCCGGGAAATTATATTGCATACCTTTGGCGTTTTATCTGAAGCTGAGGAAGAGGCGATATTTTGATGGAGGAAAGGTGAGATATGCGGATCGTCTGTCCTGCGAATGTCAAGCTTGAGATGGTGGTTTGGGTGGAAGTAATTTGATTTGTTATGAAGTAGAAGACGGGGGAAGGGGAGGAGGAGCTCCCTTATGTACTGAATGGGGAAGGCAGTGTGGGTTCAGCAGATTCCATTGAATGTAAGGTGAGGTGAAGTTGAATTTGGTGAGAACCTGTTTGAATTTGATTCAATCTATCATCCAAGGCACTTTTAAATGAATAAGTTAAGAAGAATCTGGTGAATGAAGTTTTGGATGGCTCTAACGCCACGCCCACTTGGGAATCATGAACCATGATATTTGAAGCCAAAGAAAGGTGAAGGTGAAAGTGTCAGGTTCAGCCTGAGAAACGCACCAGGGATTCCTAAATGCGTGTTAAGTATAAGCACCATCTATTCCTTTATAGTGCATGATCTAAACTGGCCATGGCCTTTGGTAGAAGCCAGATTGAGTTTTCGGGACAACCTGAATACTTGGCGGGCGCTCCGCTTTGGAAACGGGGAAGCCTCGTAAAATATCAAGCTAATCAAGTTCCCAGCCTCGCCGGATAATGAGTTTTTGGGTATTGCTTTTGCGCCTTTGGCAAGCTTTCATTTTGGCGTGAACTTCCCACTAGATTATGGCATCTTGCGTTTAGGGTTGAAGGCTGTGAGCAATTACAAACAAGTGAGCGGGCTTGATGTACTGCAGGACGAGAGGGCAATTTCATAGCCTAGTAATGTCTTCTCCCTCTGCAAATGAAACAGAAAGTCAGGACTTGAGCAAAGTGTTTAAAGCCCATTAAAGCGCTGGGGTGCTTGGTTTGGTTGTATGTCAAAGCGTTGTGGTGCTTCTCAGAGCCGGGGTTTTACCAGACTCACATATATATTGAAATAGGCATATTCATTGACAAAATTACAACAGGCTATCTATCTGGCCACATGGTCAAGTCCCTTCGCAGGTATGTTCTCCAGCCCTAATTCTGCCAAAAATTGTTTACTATTTCTAGCGGGGAGCGGGAATATCATGTTGGTGTCGACGAAAATTTTCAGAAGATTTATCTTCTGAAAATCACCCCCTACGTTAGGCTTTGTTCCAGTGCGAGAAGGGTTGTGAGCCAGTACATGATATTCCAAAAAAAAACAAAAAAACAGTTAAGACATCTGCAAAATGTCCCTATCTTTTTTGCTTTTCTCCCCTGTATGAGGATCACTAAAAGAAATTGGGACGCACATAAAGCAATTTATCAACTTTAGAAACGCAATAACTAGACCTAACAAAAGCAGACACGCTCAAAAAATTGACACACAGAAGCAGTACCAACACTTTACAGCATAATACATATGGTGAAGAGGGTCATGGTCATAAGTTTTCAGAAAAAGGCACAGGCAAAAATTCCATTTTGATATCATACGCCAGGCAATGCAATCCCAAACGCCATTAATTACAACACTGAATCACGCCACAGCTTGTGGTTGAGCTGCCTGGCCTTGAGGCTGACTTTCAGACTGTGCTTGCATAATCTGTCCCAACATCAGTATCTCCCAAAAGCGTCAACATCTGTTAGGTAACTCACCTGCGCCCTCAACTCATCACTCTTGTCCTCCACATCCTTGATCTGCTTCTCGACTCTCTTGCTGCACACCAAGTCAGCTACACGCTTCCTCCAAGCCAGGCAATAAACTTACATCTCCTTCTCGATGTATTCCAGTCTCCCATCAACAGCGAGTACAGCCTCCGTCTTGTCCTGCTTCAACAGTACCGGTCCAACCATCTTGTAGATGTTCGCCTCATCCTTCAATCCCGAGAATTCCTACGTCTCTTAGCCTCTTGCGCTGCATACTAGGCCATCGTCTCAAACCTTTTGGACCGCCTTGTTCTCCTGTTGCTGAGACTCGAGCTTTTGCCGTGAGTTGACGTGGGTTTGTAGCTCTGTTGGGCTATGTTAGCATATAATTAATAGCCGGTAAGACGGGCTTTCAACTCACCTTGCTGAATGTTTTGGTAGCCCGTAGTCAAGCCCTGGAGACGTTGCTGTACTTCTGCCATGGTTGCTCTGAGAAGGTGGGGCAGAAATGTTTGCAGGGGTGGTATCGAAGGTATTGCAAGGACTTTGTTTGCTCGTAATCACGGTATTACTTTGTAGACTGTCGAAATTAGTCAAAAAGAGAGATTTGTCAACTTAAAGAGTTGTATGGGCTTCTATTGGACGGTATAAAAGTTTCAAGAAGTCTGGATGTCGTTCCACTAGCGCGGTTGCGATCTTGCCCCGCCAAGCGACCGAAGCTGGTGCTGGTTCGTCATAAACAACATCCGCCCTCACAACCACACAAGACAATAGAAATCCTGTTGCGACTCTATAGAGACAATTTAATAGATCTGTTGATCTGTGGTTGCGAGTCGAAATACCTACGCCAAACGGACTGCGCGCGCTGAGATCCTGAAGATCTGCCCCTCTGTCAAGTTCTACACCCAAACGACGCAGATACCCCAGGGATCGAAAGCCCAGGCGAACCTGCGAAGCGTTTACTATAGAGACCTCCTACCCACGGCAAGCAAGTCTGCGATCCATTCTACCTCCTGGTGGCTTCGACAAACTCCCCCATATCGCAAGCGCCCCACCACGAACATGTCGAACACCGACTTCCTTGGCCGGGCCATAGACGTGGTGAAGAAAGCAATCGAAGCAGACACAGCCGCCGAATACGACAAAGCCTACCAACTATACTACCAGTCCCTGGAGCTGTTCATGCTAGCGCTAAAATGGGAGAAGAACGCCAAGTCAAAAGAGATGATAAGGGCCAAGGCAGGCGAATACATGGAGCGAGCAGAGAAGCTGAAGAACCATCTTTCAGAAGCGGACGGCAAGCGGAAAAAACCAAGTATGGTGGGATCGAATGGGAGTAGTACGGGTGGAGGGGGTAAGGGAGAGGATGCGAAGGATGGCGAGGAGGTAGATGCTGATAGCAAGAAGCTGCGGAATGCTCTTGCCGGTGCGATCTTGCAAGATAAGCCGAACGTCAGGTGGGAGGACGTTGCTGGGCTTGAGGGGGCCAAGGAGGCGCTGAAAGAAGCTGTTGTGCTGCCTATCAAATTTCCACATCTTTTTACGGGCAAGAGGCAACCTTGGAAGGGCATTCTGCTCTATGGGCCACCAGGTACGGGTAAGAGTTATTTGGCCAAGGCAGTTGCTACGGAGGCAAACAGTACATTTTTCAGTGTCAGTAGTTCGGATTTGGTCAGTAAGTGGATGGGAGAGTCAGAAAGGTTAGTATTGCGCCCTGGAAACCCCCCAAGCTCCTCTAACAAGTTTTGTATAGGTTAGTAAAACAACTCTTCGCTATGGCGCGAGAGAACAAGCCATCTATCATCTTCATCGACGAAATAGACGCTCTGTGCGGACCTAGAGGAGAAGGAGAATCCGAGGCCTCGCGACGTATCAAGACCGAAATGCTGGTGCAAATGGACGGAGTAGGCCGAGACAGCAAAGGGGTGCTCGTTCTAGGCGCAACAAATATTCCATGGCAACTTGACGCAGCCATCCGTAGACGTTTCCAAAGACGCGTGCACATTTCATTACCCGATAGTGCTGCTCGACAGACTATGTTCGAGCTCGCAGTAGGCACGACACCTTGTGACTTGACCAAAGCGGATTACAAGAAATTGGGAGATCTGAGTGAGGGGTACTCAGGCAGCGATATCAGTATTGCTGTCCAAGATGCGCTCATGCAACCGGTGCGGCTAATCCAGATGGCTACGCATTACAAGAAGGTAAGTTTGAGATCCTCTGTAAGAGATGATTCATCAACTGACAAGACGCTCAGGTCGTGGACGACGGCCAAGAAAAGCTCACCCCCTGCTCACCCGGCGACGATGGCGCAATGGAAATGTCCTGGACAGAAGTAGATTCCGACAAACTCCTCGAGCCACCGTTGCAAATAAAAGACTTCGTCAAAGCAGTAAAGAGCGCTCGGCCTACTGTGTCAGGTGAGGATATTAAGCGGAGCGAGGAGTGGACAAAGGAGTTTGGCAGTGAAGGCGTATAGTAAGAATAATCGGCAACGGCGAGGTAGCATGGCGTTGGTACCGGAGTTACAGTGGATCATTATTCAAGAAGGATACGAGCGCATGTCACATAAAGTAGTACAGTAGCGCAAAACAAGACGGTTCAGAAAAGAAGTGCGTACAAAACCGGCATTGCAAGTAACTATGTAAGGTATCTAGCTAGTCGATGCTGCTGTATGAACATAAGAATTTTTTTGGGATCCATTTCCCCCGCAGCATCAAAACCCACAACGCCGCAAGTTATTCAGACAAACACAAGTATTCAACCACGCGCCTCAGCTCCGTCCAGATGTACACAAAAGAGAATCATTTCGCAGCCCATATCATGCAGCTTAGTCCGAAGACGATTCCTTCTTGCTCTTCTTTTTCTTTTTCTTCTCGACTGCCTCGTCGCCGTTGACTTCGCTGTGTCTCCGCTTCTTGTCTTTCTTGCTATCCTTGTCCTTTGATTTTTTCTCTTTCTTCTCAGTTTGGGGCGCGGCATCAGTCATTGGTACGTCATCAATTTTGATGTCGCCCAGGACTGCATCCATAGCTGACTTCTGTTGCGGGGGTCAGTAAAAGCTTCAGAGTCACGTGTGAAAAATCATACCATAGCGTCCTCATTCTTTGTCGGTGCTGAGCCTGTAGCGTAGAAATCTAATCTCTCCTCGACCTGCTTCCTCAATGCCTCACCGAACTTGGTGGATGGCTCTTCGGAAAAGTTGTCGATTCTGCTGGCGATACTGCACTTGTTGGCTAAGAATCTTGAAATTCGGCCCTTGTTCTTAGCACCTGCTCGTCCAATAAAACTGGAGTGGTAGATCAATCCGTATTTGGGGGTGTTGCCCTTGGTCTTCAGTGCTCTGAACAGAGCCTTCTCTGCACCAAGAATTTGGACTGTGGAGGCGGGATATTTGGAGAGATTGGTGAGGGAACCGGCGTGGGAGATTAACCGTGCTGCAACAACTTCACCGATTAGAGTAGCCAAGTTGGGTGCAACGATGGCCATCTTGTCGACGAGGTATTGGTATAGAGATTTTCGGTACTCGGCGAGCTTAACCACACGGTTTGCGAATGCCGAGACATTCTCCATATCGGCATCTGAGATTGCTTGACCCATACTAACACGGGCAGCATCGATCACGGCCTGTGCAATATCCCCATCATCATTAACCAGCGCAGCAATATCGTGTAACGAATCTTGCGTTAAAGTCTGTTTATCACCAATAGCGAGCGCAAGCTTGGCGTATGTGTGGTTGTCGGAAACGATTCGAACGAGTTCGGGGAAATGCCAGCCGTACCATTCGCGAACACGCATGGAGAAGGTATTGACGGCCTTGTCGAGGTGGTCCAGAGTAGCAATAGCTTGGATGATGTGGTTGTCGTTCTTCTGGACCGAGAACTTTACCTTCGCGCGCGAGTATGCATGGCCAAGACCCAATTGAGCTCTGTCCACGTCTCCCTCTTGAAGCTTGACAAGTAGCTTGCCGGCATGGAATCGTAATCCGCGGAGCAAGTCTGCACACACCTCGGACGTTTCACCAGTCTCGCACTCGACGCCAGGGAATGATGCCTTAATGCTTCCAGCCAAGGTCTTATCCGATACACCGAGAACAGTCTTCTTCTTTTTTGAGGGCTTTGGCAGGTTCAATTCGAGCTCGGATCTGAGGTAGTCGGACATGACACCTTCAGATACCAAATTAACGTTCTCGAGAGCTTCGGCGGCGGTTCTGTGGATTTAATTAGCTCTATATTCCAGGTATCGGCGATGGAGTATTAATTATTACCTGTATGGCGCAAAGCCTACAACCTTAACCATCTTTCCGAACTTCGCAAGATCTTGTCCCGCATCTTGAACTTCCTTCAATCGATTACCAATAGTATCGGCTTGATGAACAACCTGAAAGATCGCATAGCCCACTGCGGACTCGTGGAGTAAATAATCCACGTCAGCCATCTTGTCGAGGCACCTTTTCGTTTGGTGGCGTGTTGGTGGTGGTAAGATTGATGTCCCTCAAAGTTGAGAAGCTCTTGAGAAAAAATTCGTGCGATTAAACTCGATGCGCTAGTCCGTCGCTCTAGAGCCAAAAATGGCTAGCATTCAGACACCCCGCCTTCCCCTTTTGGGCCTCATACCTACCTACCACCAGTACTCTACTGTACCATAATCCAAACCAAACTGTATACACAAGATTACTTAAACACACCTGCATACTATAACTTTTTCTCTACTTAATGTCCTTCCGCTAGAAGTTCGTGCTTGACTAGAGAATAAATCGGTTGACTATCTACTACGCAATACATATGCCATCCCAGAATGTTGTTTCATAGCTTCTTGCTGTTAAGATGTGAAAGTCATGGACATACAGTTCACTAGAATATGCATACAAAATTCGTCACGTTTCACTTAACTCACTCGAAACTCATATACAGGAGAATAATCCATTGGTATACGGACCTATGTGACAAACGAAACCCTGAATCAATTCAAGAGGGATTATCCACCACTCGAATACCCACCACAACGCAAATAGGACAAGAACATATTTTCCAGTTCTTGTTACTAGAATACAGAGTAAGGAAACGCCATTTCAATATACCACTTCTCCGTATCCCATCCGAGTCCTGCTGCACGTGAAAGGCGATTTATGCCTTGGCGGCAGCGAGACCAACGGTACCCTTGCCGAGATCGTAGACGGAGTACCATTTTCGGAGGAAAGCGTCACCGAGGATGGCCAATGGGCCTACGGGCTCAGGGAAATCCTAAGGGTGATTGTTAGCTTACTATTTCTTTGGATTCTGAGATGAAAGAACTTACCATTCCCATGAAGCTAGAGATGCAAGATCCTTGAACCTCAAGAATGTAGTCGAATGGGGTGATGCTGAAGTTGTAGCCACTGAGGGTGAAGGCCATGTCTGGAAGGCTGTCGCGCTTGGCGCAGTCAACAGTGTATTGTCCATTGTAGCCCTTCTTGGCACCAATCTCCTTGTTGAGGAGCTCAGCAAGAGTCGATGGGAGAGCAATGAGGGAGGTTCCGGTGTCAAGTATGACACCAGTGTTCTCGAGCTCAGCAGTAGAGTCACCAAAGGTAATGGCATCGAGATCGACTTCCCAGTAGGCCTTGCGTCTCAATGGGATGTCGGTTATCTTGCCGGTGTAATGATCCTTGTTGATACCACCGAAAGTAGCCTCGGAATCGTCGCCCTCACTGTCAGCATTTCCGAGGTAGAAGGCGAATACGGGGTCGTCCAACAGACCCTGCTCAACCATGTTGTAGAATGGAGGAGGGATCTTGTTCACGGAGATGGTGTCAAATCCAAGACCCAAAATACCATCGAAACGACCGAATGCAAAGGCAAGACCTGGCTCCTCAGTAGCTTCGGCGAAGATTTGGTCCTTGATCTTGAGGTCTCCAATGGTCATAACATCTTCGGAGACGAACCCGCTAAGGCTTCCGGAGCCATATCGGATCTCGAATGAGGTACCGTTCTTCTTGTATGTGGATGAGGAAGATGAGTCGTACTTGGTGTGGAGATAGCAGGCGATCGAGCCGCACTCGGAGGATGGAACCCACAAGTTGGAGCTTCCAGTGTCGAGAACGACCTTGAAGGTCTGGGGTGGCGTACCGATGGTGATCTCGGAAAAGTCTAAAGCTGTGTGTTAGAGCTGTACATGTGTAACTACTCATCGTAAATGGACTTACACTGAGCGTTTAGGAAGTTGCTGACAGGCACTGGGTGGAGGCCCTTGTCGGCGTGGATGGCGGTGTCCTTGAACATCTCCTCCTCGTGTGCCTGGGGACGGATGCCCATATACTTCTGGCCGAGGTGCTTAACGTGAGTGTCGATGTTGGCGCCGGCCAGTTGCTCTGATAGAGAGATCTTCTTCAGCGGCATCTTGTGGACGCCTGCGCTCACAGAGCCGAGCAGCGAAGCTGCGGCAAAGAGGGCGCCTTTCATGATTGCGGTTCAAAAGAAATGGAATAGTATGACTGTCAAAGTGGTAGTAGTAAAGGAAAAGAGTTGTGGATGATGGTATGCAACCCGTTGTGGAATGAATGATTGATGGGCGGGTTAGTTGTTGATATGGAAAGAGGAGCAAGAGGAGCTTGGCTTAGCTTGGGGGGCTCGGGGGGCAACACAGCGACAGGCAACACAGGAAGACCAGGTGATGACGATGGCGCTAACGAATGCAGTCACCCACTGCAGCGGCAGCCTTCGGAGTGGAGAGCTTGCCGAGCTTTGAGGTACGGACAGTCCAAGCAATAGCAGTGCAGTAAGGTGAGGTTGAGATTCTTACCTATGTATGTTCGCCCGAGGTATCCTTTTGTATTATTGTGTAGACAAGTACCTAAAAAATAACATGAAATATTAATACTTCATCTGTATAAATTGTCTTATTTTTATCAAGAGTTCTAGTTCTGCTTCCATCTGGTGCATGACAGATCGCCAAGCCCAGGCGTGCAAGCCTCGGAAACGTGGGATTCAGGGACAACGCATGAGCTCTTTTTTTACTACCCGTCCACCATCAGGTACGCTCCCTTTTCACTCACTCGGTCTTACAGGAGCTCCTTGATCCAAGTGTATACGTATCACATCTATCACATCTATCTATTCTATCTGGTTACAGCTTTATGTACAATACCTAATATACATATGCTGTACATTTATCCGTACATATACACTTCATAACCCCATGCTCATGTGATGCAATCATTCAAGACACCGCAGATCACTCCTGGTCACCTTCATCGTATGGCTGCCGTCCAAGCCATCGTTCCAAGTATCTCTGCGCCTCGTAGTCCCCTGGCCATCCATCCCATGGCTCAATGCTATCCACCAGCTTTTGAGCTTCCTCTTCGTTATCAGTGCCACCGCAGAAGACCTTAATAGCAACGATGACTCTCCGCAAGAGCTTGGGTCCATTGCGAGATTGTTGCGCCACGAAATTCAATTCTTCATGATTTCTCACCATCCATCTGAGGACCGCAATCATCTCGTCGCATTCCCCAGCGACACCCAAGGCACGCACATAAGCATGAAGATGAACTCCATGTATAGTACGTAATAACCTCGGGAGGTGGTTAGAACCTTCGGTGCCCTCAGATAACCTCCGGAACTCGTCTTTGAGCATAGGAAGTGAGCCCGCTACCTCATTACTGTCCTCGATGTGACCCGTAGCCTCGAACCCCTTGACGAAGCCATCACAAATAATCTGGAACCCTCGTGGATCTAGCTCAAGTCCACATTTATGAAAATCCTCCAGACCGGCAACAAGAACCCGCCAGGCCAGAATGTCATTCTTGGGATGCCCAGCTAGATCACGAAAAACTATCACACCCCGTCGGGCGAGGGCACGGAAAAGCGCGTACCACGCCGGCCTGAACGTGGGCTGGCGCATCTTCAAGAGCTCAGCAGCATGAGGTAGCGGGTCGATGTGTGTCTTTGTTGTGTGTTCCTCAATAATTGTACATCGTTTTTTGGCAGCTTCGCCTCGCGCATTTAAATCTTCATATAGTGGCGTTTTCCAGATCGCTCGAGGAGCAAAGCGGCATACTACTGATATGAAAGCTAAAAAAATGTCGATCGGGATCTTTTCGACTGCCAAATTTCGTTCGATAAAATCATGACGGCCAAGTAAGCATTCTATCGAACGTTCATCTATGACTTTGCTGTCGCGGATTATACGAATCCCTCGTTCTATGGTTCTTGCATGGTGGACGAGGAAAATCAAACATTGCCCAGCTGGTCGAATCCCCAGCTCCATCATCTGGTCGTAGAGCTCATCAAGAGTTGGAGGTTGAAGACGCGACCTGTAGTAATTGCTGATGTTGTCGTCTGCAACAGGCAACACTTCTTTGCCATCTCCTGGGACCGGAGAACTGGGCTTTCCTAGAATTCTCGCATCCTCGGATGCAATCTTCACAAACATTGCAAAGTACATGGAAAGTGCTGGCCGAACACCTTGATCTTGGTATGTGATAAAGGCGCTCCAGGCTTCTCGTATATCCCGGGTCGCTTCAATTCTTGCAGCCCATTCCGAGGAATCTGTGTCGTCTGAAGGTTGATCACCGTTGGAACGGCCAGACCTCATCTTCAATAATTTGCGGGTGTGTATTGTTGGTGTGCCATCGAGTTCTTGCCCTCCCAGAATTCTCAGAGCTCGATCATGTGAACTGTGATGTCTGAATCCAGAGACTCGTTTCCTTGCTAAGGCGAGTATAACTCTGCTTGTGCTTTCTTCGTCCAAGCTTTGAGCATCCATACCATCTTGAGCTTCTCTCCACGGGGGCCAGCTCCTAGAACGTAACATTGCGGCTTTTGACTCTCCATCTAACCTCTTAGAGGCAGCCAACACATGAGCAACGGCTCGGTAGCTGCTTTCATCTAACGAAAGTGGTGGTTCAAAAAGCTCACCCTGCTCCAAAAGCACTTTTTGAGCACTCCAGTTGTGAACCATGGACTTCAAGGGCTCGATTGAAGCCGGCAAGGCCAATAAGTGAATAACAGAGTTATATTGTTTGCAAAGCCATTGATGCGTGCGCGCGTCTAGCTTTCTAGGATCACGAGATTTTCTGTCTAGGGATGCAAAGATGAATGGAGCGAGCATATGGGCAATACTGAGCATTCCTGGAGAGAATATCCGCCGAGCTTGATATAATAGCCGTCCTATGATTATCATGAATGTCTTATCATCTACCTCCGTATTTTTGATATGTGTGGAGACGAGTGTTACATCTGACCCGGGGTTGGCAGTATTAGTCTCAGTATCAGCCATTGAAGTTTTGTTATTTCGAGGTCGGACAAGAAGCTTGTTCCAAACGTATGTTAAAGTCGCCTCTAGAGTACGAACCTCCAAGAAGTCCAACCGTAGGATTTGTAAGAACAGGAACAGGGGTTGATTGTCCGGGTCTGAGAGAAAACGCTGCATCATGGCGTCTGGTCCGTCCCCAGAAACTACCCAAGCCCATCTTGCCACATTGTGAGTATTGAAGCCACGGGCACGAAGGGTGGTAAGCCCGGCGTCGGTACTATTTTCGAAAGGAATTTCCAGGGCCTAAATCTTGTCAGAATCTCGTCCTAGACTTCAGCGTCATTAGACAAACATTTGAGGTAGTAGACTGGTGAAGATGGTGTAGGAGTATGGCGTGCAAGGATATGAGTGGTAAGATTGGGCAGATGCGGTCCAGGTAGCTTTGTCTTTCAGCGTTGCCGCCAATTGCCAGGAAGGAAGAGAGAGCTGCTGATGAATTGGGTGCCTTCTGACGAGCCTTTACAACCCGACCCTTCGGGGCTGTGCGTCTACCAAAACTGCGTGGCTTGTACCATGGCTTTTCGTAACTTCGGGTGTCTGGACCCGGATTATAGGGCGATCTAGGATTGAAGCATCGTCTTTGACCGAAGGAAAGAGATCGAGGTGTAAACTAGAGGGAAGAGGTTAGCAGGAAGGCGATGTATATGCCTTGGAGGCACTTACAATCTGGAGATGTGCAGGATTTAGGGAGCTGGAGGGGCCCAATAGGAAGGGATTGCCCAATCTCAAGAAGTATCGACGCAAGTGCATTCGTTCATACTGTCCAAGAATGTCTGTGGTCCAGAAAATACCTAGGGGAGAAAGTGCATGGCATTTCTTGCACAAATTCGCATGAGTAAATTCTAGTCCTGGTAGGGCAACAATGGCTCTGATTAAAAAGGGGTGTAAAATTATATGGTATTGACTGATGCGAAGAAATTGAGCAGGAAGAATTAGAAGAAATAAGGATCCTGAAAGAGATCACTAGGAAGCACACTCGAGCTTTGAGGGACAAAGTTCTGATGCACCCAGCCAGCAACGCGAAAACGCGGCAACAAGCGGCAGTACTTCCGCTCCGTACCTTGTGATATAAAGACTAGACTGGGCTAGGCCTAGCTGGTGCTGGGCATTCTTAGCGCTACTCGGCTAAGACTAGCGTCTATTCAGGGAAATGCAGACGTGAAGGAAGGTGAGCTTCAGGAAGAGGAAAGAAGGAAGAAGCATCGGCACTGCATAATTCACTTTGTCAAAGAGGTGCAATTCGGAATCCTGGATGAATGTTGCCGGCCTCCTCTTGTGAATCGCAGAATTCTCGCAGCTCATGCCGACACTTTGCTACTGCCTTCTTCCAGATACTGCCCGCCCTCACCACCCGCACATCAATCTCGCGCCCTGTCACACATTCCCTCGCGAACCCTCTGAGATCGCGCGCGTCGCTCCGACAGAAAAGTTGCGCTGCGTACTGAAGCCAGCATAACATAACCCACCTGCCATGGCTTCTGTCAATGGGGTTCTAAGCCCCCCACCACAACAACAACCTGAAAGCGAAAACTTGTCTTCCAATACCGAGGCCATTCTACTCTCAGCAAAGCGAAAGCGCGACGAGAGCATCGAAGCCCAAAACCCTGTAAACAGCGTTAGTGACTCAAAGAACATCGACCAAACGGCGCCATCCATCGAAGAATCGCAATCTCTTGTTCGAGACCTGGTCGATGTGCTAAAAGCGTAAGTCCGCAATTCAACAAACACAACACAACCGTAGCCCTACCATCAACCCCCTTGACACCTAATTCATCTACTACAACCGCTGACCATAAAGACAGGCACGACATTGACCCATCGATTTTATCCCAGCCACTTCCCCATCGCGAATCTTCCGAACCTCAAGCCAAGCGGCACAAAGCTGAAGATGGCTCTGAAACGCAAATTTCAAGTTCCATCCTCACACTTGTCTCAACGAATGTCTATACCGGCCTTGACGATGTCCTGAAGGATATTGATATTGCAGTATTGGCTGTCAAGGAGAAGCTGCAAACGCCAAATGTTGTTTTACGCATTGAACAATCGCAGTCCGAGCTTTCTACGAAGGCTTCCGCGTTCAAGAAAAGAGCCCATGATCTAGTTGCTAGAGAGAAGGCGTTTTCTGCTGCTTCTAGGGTGAACGGCGCCGCATCTACCTCGAATAGCAGAGCAAATGGTAGTTCGGGCGTGAAAGCAAGTACGGAGATCAATGTTGGGTCTACAAATACCAAGACGGTCTTAACGCTTTATGGGAATGCGCCAGGACCGAAACAGTTGTTTTCCAGTTTCCAAGCAGAAGATGCTAACGGAGAGAAGAGAGAACTAGTACAGACTCTCCGTCGAGCGCCGCTTCCTGCCGGCATCTCGACCACAGACATTGTCTCTATACCATTCAATAATTTAGTAGAGGACAACAGGCGTAATACACTTGGCGATGCCTTTCCAACGCCACCGAATGTACCCGCATTGCAGCCTCCTAAGCCATCTAAAGTTGCCAACACTCGATCATCTACAGTTGGCTGGTACCAACCAGCTGCAGCAGATCCACAGCGGAGAGCAGGGACCTATTTCACACAAAATATTACCCCCGGCGTCTGGCTTGACTACAGCAATGCGTCTTCCCCACAAAGTAGTAAGAAGAAGCAACGAGATCGAGCTATGAGTCTTGGGGCTGCTAAAGCTCCACAACTCGAGGCTGAGCCGGCAGAATCCGAGGCTGCAAAGTTAGAAGCTATTTTCCGAAGTGTCTACTCTAGCTTTGCTCCTACAAAGGATGATTCTGCGGCCGTAGCACCAACAGGCGTTATCGACCGCATCTGGTGGCAGCAAGTAGGGCAGAGAAATTACGAGCGATTGATCGAAAATGAGGCAAATATTGATCCAGTCACGGGGACAGAATCGGAGGCCAGGCCTCTTGTTGACGAAGACGAGGAATTGAAGGAGTTCGAAAAGCTGGCTGAGACTTGGGAAAACGACACAGTGGACCCAACACTGCTTCCCGTAGAGGCCCGTTACGAGAAATCTTTTGAGGAGAAGAGCGTCAACGAAATCCTTGAGGGTATTTCCGAGTTATTGGAGACATTATCTTCCTTCCAGCGAAAACGACACATGTCCTTGAATCCGTCAAATCGTCCAGCAGGCCTCCTCTCTGCTCCCGACACTTCGACGCTTGGGACACCTACCAAACCTACCGACTCAGAGCAGAACACTTACGAAATCATCAGGGCTCAATTAAAAATGATGATCCAAAGTCTGCCTCCCTATGCTGTGGCTAAACTTAATGGCGACCAATTGGCAGATCTAAACATTAGCACTAAGATTGAGGTCCATTTGGATGATTACAGGGGCGTCTTGGAGGAGGATGAACAAGCAAGGGCCAAAGCTCCGGCCACTTCGGTGACTGTACCTCGGTCGTCGACTTCGTCTCTTCATCGTGGCACTCCTTCCGCTTTGTACGGTAACCAATATTCTGCCTCTCGACCTCCAGCTGCTGGAACTCACCAGTATTATGGCGGCGGCACATCGACACCAGTCCGCGCACCTCCAACCTTGCCCAGAGCACCGTCTACTGGGCAAGTACCCTACCAGGCTCCGCGACCAGCTGCGCCCGCGCCCTATCGACCGCAAGGATATGGGACGCCTAATTTCCAGCAGCGGGCTCCCCAGCCCGTCCAACACCAATATCCGCAGACAAGCGGTGCTCAATATATGACTCCCAGTGCACAACCGTATATGCGTCCAACTGCCCCAGGCTACCAAGGCGTTCCTCAAAGTGCGCCACCTGCACCGATGAATGGTCGATACCCATCTCAGCCAACGTATCCACATCAGACCCAAGGCCAAAATGGGATCGACTATCACCGTTTTGCCAATGGTTCCCAGATTCCTCGTCAGAGCTCACCCCCGAACCAAATGTATGCTCAAAGCTCTCAACCAAATCACGCGCAAGCTCAGCCCGCTTATTCAGGGCATTCGACGCCTACGCCTGGGATGGCTCAAAACCGGCAATCGTATCTCCAAAACCAAGTTACCAATGGGGGCACCCCACAGGCGACCCCAGCCCAGTATAACCAGCCCCGCCAAACAACTGGGTATAGCACGTTCATGAGTCAAGAACAGCAGCAACTGATGCTGGAACGCCAACGAGCGCAATTAGCAAATCAACAGCAAGCGAGACACGCGGCTCAAGCTGCGCAGGCAGTTATCAACAACAATGGTTCCGATGCTCGTTCTCCATCAACTCCCACCCCACAAATCAACGGAAGCAGTGCGGTCGCGGCAGGTCTTTAAAGTGCATGTATTCTTGGAGTCAGGGGCAGACTGGATAAATTGGCGTTGTTAGGGTGGAACGGGTGATGGGGTTTTTAGTGGGAGTGGGGTTACACTACAATCCTAGCGTCTTTTCTCGTGGTTTTTGTCGGCCCGCCGCAATTGAGCTCACTGAGCTGCTTGCAACCATAGATGGTGGGGATTATGGCGGGACTGTTAGATCTACTGTATCTTGTACACCAAAATAGACGTGTTAATGACATCCTGAACTGGGGTGATTTTGAGTCTTTGCTTGTTCTATGAGTCAGTAGGTAGCGTAAGTACGGTACTTTATTTAATGGGTGTAGTGTGTTGGAAAGTCGGTCGAAAAGTCCAGGCAACCCTTCCTTACTCCTTCTCTCGTCGTGGCTCCAGTCTGTACCTGTCCACTGTACCTGTCCACTGTACCTAGGTAGGTGCGTATCTTACCTAGACTTGGGTACCTCGCACGTGGCTACGTGGTCATAAAGTGAGGTGAAGAAGGTATGGGCTTGGCGGACGTCATTAGAACCCTGACAATTGACCAAGGCAAGGGGAAGGGAAGGGGAAAGAGGATCCGGACTTACAAGTATTTCTACAAGTACTTCTACTTCCAGCTTCTACTTCTACTTTCTTACATACAACCATAAAAGATAAGCTATATTGAAGAATCTCAAGCACTCGTATCAACACTATCCGCCAATGGAAGCTTGAAACCTTGCTTGCAGCCTCGGCCCTACCTACGATACGGTCGGTACTCTATCTTCAAGTTTCACACCATCCACCCACCCATCCTCCATCTCTACAACTCATTCGAGAAATCCTACTCGCATTCCAACCAGCATAATCCACACTCAACTTAAACAACAATCAATCAATCATCAATCAATATGGCCACCCCAACTCTGATCGATATGCCAGAACCTCCATCCTACCCCGACACGCCAACTGAAGCTCCGTGAGTCTTCCCCACTAACCCCTCCTTCCCATCCCAGGCCCAGGCTAACATTTATTTCCAAGTGGCACCCCCAACTCGACCACAACTTCCCTCTCTGCCCTCTCAACCACCGCAATCAAGGACGGCCACCGTGGCACCTCCCTCCCGCACCCAGGCTACGGCGGCCACCACCACACCCCCTCTAGCAATACCCTCGAAGCCGAGCGCGCCGACCGCATTTCGCGCCTCGCAGGCTTAGAGCGCGTTTCCACCGCACGCCCCCCAAACCCCAATCTCGTTGCTGGAGGAGTAGCGGGACAAACCCCTGCACAGGGCCAAATCCCCGGCTACTTCGATCAGAATGGCAATCCCGTCTATACAACGAAGATGTCGACCGTAGGCTCGGCATCTGCTACAGGCTCTATTGGAGGCAGAACCACAACCTGGGCAAGCAGCAGCGCGAAGGGTCAGACAGAGGGCGATGACGATGAGATGAGCATGGATACCAATGACCGTGACATGGAAGCGGATCGTTTCTCGGCTTCTGCCGTGGACGAGGATATGGACCGCGATGGAGACGGCATGAGTGACAACACATCTCTCGTCGGGTTTGGCGAGGGTGCGGGCAGTACGGTCTCGGGCCCTACTTATAACAGAAGAGACATGGCAACCAGTCCGGGCGTAGGCAAGAGTGCGCTGGCTAGTCAGTGGCAGAATACGTCGGGACCCGCGACGCCGGTCAGTACCGCAACGAGCATGACGGCTGAGCAGCAGCGTCGCGAGGCGAGGATGATTGACGGGTTGGCGGATGATACTGCTGGGTATGTAGATACAGCTGCTAGAGATGGACGAGGTGTTCCTGTACCTGCTAATAGGGGATCGGGAGCGGGAACGGGGGTTGAGACGGCGGAACGCATTATGAGGGATAGGCTTGATGGAGGCGAGGGACGCAGACCGCCACTTGGCAGTCCGGATGAGGCTGGACTTGGAAAGTTCTATTTTGAAGAGAAAAAGTAAAGCAGTATGGGGGTTTGGAATTGGCGTTACGTGGTGGGGAATTGGGACATATATTGATACCATAGGGAGGTCCTGTTGTGAAACTTCTTCTATGATTAAGTAGTAATTACTTATTTCGGTAGATCACTTTCGTTTGTGCAGCATGTTTTCTTGTTAGAGTGCAAGTTTGTGTGTTTCTTGAATTTCCCGTTAATAGCCAGTTCCCTCCCTTCCTACGCTCGCTTCAGCTCGACCATTGATCAATCGAACTTCCGTACACGATTCTCTAGCAGCTTCCCTTGGTCATTTGTATGGTAAAAAGATTTAGTGGTATCTACTCCCTGTAGTCTACGTCTTGTTGGGTTTTACGTCCTTATTAACGTGTTTATATTGTTTTTCCGCGAACCGAATACTTGAATCCATCCATCCACTCATTCCAGCCAGCCCATTTAGAAAGGCATCCAAGTAAGAAGGATACCGGTATTATAACCCCCACTCCCTAACTCAGTCATGTTTTCCTCTATTCTTTACTTTTCTAATCTAATCCCACGTCGTGTGGTTCTAGTTAGACTTGGACTTGCCTTTCCCACTGATTGCACAATTGCATACAATGGGAAAGAAATATTGGTGCAGGTTGGGGACGAGATAGTATAGTATAGTATTGTATTGCTATTAATCGGTGATTGAAATTACGGTATAAGTACATTGCTCGCAAATTCAAAATTAGGATAATATTTTCATCAGAACGGGAATATTAGCAGACTGGAAGGCATACATAGCATTAGACACATAATTTCGGAAATGATGAAAACTTTTTATTTTTTACTTTAAAAGGGCTACTTGCTTGTATAGTATTGCAGTCAAATCCTGTACTTTCGATACTAAATGCTTGAGAGAATTGGGTATTGGATGCGTGTCGAGCACGAGCATTTGACCGAAAACTGCACTTGGTGCCCCACACGCTCTCTATTGATTATGAGCATAGAGGCAAATGATTCCCTTTTCTCACTGCATGTTACGGATACTCCGTGAATTGGAACGGTATGGTGGCGTCTTCATGCCATTGTCATGGTGTCTACAGCCCTGATCACAGCTCTTTCACGAAATCCTGTTCTCCCAAAAGCCGGGTGTGGCACCGAGTATGTGATACTTTGCTTAAACGTGTAAAGATTGTAGTATATTTGAATCACGCTCATTGAATGGGAATGATATACTAACATGTGTTGATTTATTTCATTTTCATGGCCCATATATACTGGGAAATAGCCCAGGATCAAAACACATCTTCATCGTCCCCCGCTTCATCCTTCACCTCCTTCACAGCGCCCGGAGCCTTCTCCTCCTGCTTGCTCCACAACCCTGCAAGAAACTCACTCGTGCTCGCTTCATCAATACTCTTATCATCCCTTTTCTTCAGAAACCTTGGGAACCTCAGACTCAACCCCCTCTCATCACTCACGAGTCCTATTGCCGCAGTGTAGACTGGGCTGAGTGTTATATCCGCAAATGCCATCTGCTATCACATCAGCTTTATCTTCTCGCAGATTATGGAAAGGGGGGAAACAAACCTCCCAAACCTCCTGCGGTTCGAACCACACATCCGGATGTCCCCCCTCATAGTCAACATAACTCGGCTTTCCCCCTAGCACATGCTCGCTTCCCTCTTCATAAAACTCCTTGTTCGCCTTATAAAACGTATCCGTAAACCCGGAAATGCATTTGCAAACCGCCTCCATGGACCCGGTCTCCTCATTACGCACGGCGAGTAAGATCGGCGACCACCATTTTGATTTCCGGCCTTGGCCGTGCCATCCAGCGATGGGGATTAGATCGAGGGTGTCGAAGGTGGTGCTGTAGTCTTTCTTTACCTTGAGCCAGGAATCGAGACGTTTGTCCGGTTCGTAGGTAGAGAGGAGGGCTTTGCGACGAGTTTTCTTTTCGTGTTCTTTTTCTTGGGCTTTGGTTTTGCCCTTTTTCTTGCCTTTGCTTGGTTTTGCTGGTGGTTCGGGTGCTGGTTCTTGCCTTTCGGGGTTCTCGTCGGGTTCGTCTGCTAGTTTGGTGTTCAGGAGGTTGTCGAGGATTTTGACCATGATGCCTTCGCATTTGATGTCTGTTGCGCTCTTGAAGAATTCGAGGACTGTTTCGGAGTCTTGGGATGTTGCGTCAATGCTTTTTACCCAGGTGAACTGATTAGGTACTTCGCTGAACAAGCTTCTGAGCAGCTCCCGTCGCTCTCGAAATGGCCTGTCTAGTAAGGGTTCCCCGTTCAGATACATCAGATCGAATGCAAACATGCATACGTTCACCTTGACGCTGCCGATTGCCACGTCTTTTCGTGCGCGGTTGGCGAGCGTTTGGAAAGTCTTCAGGTCTCCAGATTCCTGATCAACAGCTACAACCTCGCCCTCCATGATGAAACTCGAGACTCCATCTCCTCGAATCTTTGGTATCATGGCTACCAAATCGGGATATTTATCGGTCATGAGCTCCAGGTGCCGAGAGAATATCGAGACTTTACCTTCAGAGTCACAGTGCACTTGAGCACGCTGGCCATCGTACTTGTATTCGCAGCTGAAGTCACGGCCCTGGAGCTTTGTGAGCATTTCAGATAAGTCTCTGGTAATGCTTCCTAGCATGGGTCTAAGGGGAATATGCAAAGCCAGCCCACATCTGACTAGAAGCTCATCACTGACGCCGATCTCAAGAAGCACTGGTATCAAATCGTTGTAGTTTGGCCTTTTGGCAAAGCAAGCTTTTACAACTTCTTCTGCTTTCGACCAGACTTCAGCAAGGACCTCTTTCTTGAGACCTGCAAGTTCTGTTCGTGACTTAAGAGGGAAGTCAGCCCCAGGAGGTCTGGAGAGAAGGAAAGCTCGGGACAAGGCAATCAGCATCGTAGTTTTGACGGCACCAATGCGTAGCTGATCTCCATTAGGTTCCACGTACCATTTCCAGGATGATTGTCACTCACATGCTGGCAAAGAGTCCGGACAACATATCGACTTTCTTCAGCTCCTCTCGCATCTTGCAGCAAACGATCCACAATCCGTTGCTTGATCTCGCCACTCCCCGTGCCTTGAGTGCTTGCAATCTTCACCAATGATTGATAAACCCCTGGAATTGTCAGAGGCTTTGGCTTTCGCAGGGTGAAGCTCTGCTTCTTCTTCGCTTCAAATGCAACGTCGCCAGCGTCCCCCACTTTGTCGTACAGTGCTTTGAGGGACTTACTATCCAGGCCGCAGACATTCTTGAGGGCTTTAGATATTGCAGATCCTCCAAGTCCAAGCTCTAAAGATATGTAAGGCGGGGAAATGGCGTTGGTAGCCAGCCAGACCTAGTGTATTTCTCGGGTTAGTTTATATTACAACAAGATTGATTCTCAATGAACAGGCTTTATTAGGGAAAAGCACGTTGGGGCGTATTTTGGGACTCTGAGACATGCTGTATAACGAACAATATATTGGAACGTACAGTTGGTAAGAGACTACTTGGATCCCCCTCGATAATGACTCTCAGCAAGTTAACCAGGGTATCTACAATCTTAATCCTGCTTTGTGTACTGTTGACCAACACAAAGCATCTTGTGAGAAGAGCGTAGGATGCATTGCCTCCTTCAGCTGCCCAATGTCCCTGTAGATCTTCTATGTACTTCGTAGGCTCGAATGTCAACGGACTTTCATCGAATGGTATATTTGATGTGATAGTATCTTCCGCCGAGCCTGTAGCCTGCAGCGAGAGAGTATTCTTGCTCTTGGCATCTAGTGCAGGTTTGACATCTGCAGGGCCCTTGTAAGAGCCGTTGACTTCACCATCGTTCCTATCCAGGGTAGTCTTCTCCGCCGTGTTTTTTTCTACCTCGGCTGGTACACTCGTAGAGTTAGATCCGTCTCCAGCACCTGGACTCTTAGATTGGTGATCTGCTGAGGCTCCGCCGGCAGCTTCCTGGTCCCATTCTGCTTGTAACTTCCTTGCTAACTCTTCGTCTGTCAAAGCGGACGAGTCGACTGGTCCAACGACTTCCTGCTCGGCATCATGCGCAAGAGGGGAGGGGACAGTCTGCCTTTGCTTGCCAAAGAAGTAATCGAGATTTCGCGAAGCGGCAGGGGAGGCTTTGGAGTCGCTGTTGAGCTTTCGTTTCTTTGCAGGACTCGCCATGCTGCGGTTGTAGAGGAAAAGAACCGGACACCCTTCGAGACTATTTCATAGCCCTCTTATTAGTTTTGTGGTAAATACACCATTTGTGGCATTCTCCAATAGTGTGCAGTATTTACGATGTGACGGTTTTTGCAATCTACTTCTACTGTCAAGCTCCTGATGCCGTCATAGAAATCCGGGGAAGTCGCGTTTGGACGCGCTCGCCAAAATTTGGCTGCTGATCCCGTCCAAAACAAGAAAACAGCTGTACTTTCAACACCACAGCACACCACACCACACTACCCACCGTGCAAGCATTCGCACAACACCATGCCGTCCTCGTCTATAACCAGAGATAAAAGCCCTCTGGCGGTGCTTATTGATCCCCAACGAATGAATCCGGAATTGGAAAAAGATGTCAGATTAGAAGACTATCTCAACGACAAAATCCAAACGAGTACCGACTTTGGCAACCTCAAAAGCCTTATAGCAAATGTTGACCTGCAGAAGAAGCAGCTTGAAAAGCAGGTTGGTGGTTTCTTGGATTTCAAATCTTTACGTATCAATTTCTAATTATCCCAATAGCTTCAAGATGCCAAATCCAAGCTCCAGGAAGCCAAGCAGAGCTCCGCGAACTATAGCTCCTCAATGCTTGAGCAGACTCAAGAGTTCAATCGTCAGCAAGCCAGTGTCCAAAAACGACTTATGATAGTGACAAATGCGCATACACCCGAAGAAGCTACGAAACGTCTGCGAGGTCCTATGGAGAAGCTCCGAAAAGTTGAGCTGGCTAATTCTTATGTGGAAATGCTACAAGAAGTCGACGATATGACAAAGGACGCCCGATCGCATCTTCCTGCTCACCCTAAGGAAGCTTTGAGGCCCTACATCCAACTGAAAGAGCTCTCTTTAAGCTTGGTCGAGCTACAGGGCCCCGCAGATGAAGCAGCACCTCACTTGGTCAGGCACGTACAAAATACCACAAAGCGATTATGGGTAGATATGAAGAGGATAATGACGGATGAATTCGAAGCTATACTCAAAAAGTCGAATTGGCCAGAGAATGCCCCTGAGCTTACAAGAGAGTGGAGTGATTGCTTTGAGAGACTCTTAGATTTACAATCGCCCGAGATCTTGGCTGCCCGGGAGCCTATTGTACTTCTTCCTATGGAGGTCCTTTGTAGGAACTTTGTTCTACAATTTCGATATCATTTTTTCGGTGATAGAGATACAGCTCAGACGAAACATGTAGTGCCCCAACCGAATATTTCAAGACTTCTGCTAACAGTATCTAGCTTGGGTCTTATTTCTTTGAATGGTTCATCGGAACTGTTGCAACATGGGAGACATTCCTGAACGAAAATGTAACTCCTGTACTCGCTGCTCATTTCAGGGGTAGTCAATTAGCAGGTAACAGTTTACACGTAAACTCTATAGCTGCCTTTATCACTGCAATGCTGCCAGTGGTGAAGGAGAAAGTCAACTCGCTTCTTCTTGAAATATCCAACGAGCCACATCATTTGAGCAAGTTCATACATCAACTGATGCTTTTTGACGATTCTGTCAGGTCCACGTTTGGTTACGATGGAGGAAATCTTGACTGCGGATGGAAGGGACTGCTCTGGGATGTTCTAGATACATGGTTCGATCGGTGGTCGCAGATCGAGAAGGAGTTTGCTCTCGAGAGATACCGAGAGATTATCCAGTCTGAGGACAGCGGCCAAATCGATTACGACAGTGCTACCTCGGGAAAGACCAAAACTACGCATGGTGCAACGAAAGTCGCAGACCTTATCCAATCCGTCACTGAGCAGTATAGCAAGTTGCGCAGGTTTTCTCACAAAGTACGATTCTTAATAAGCATACAAGCGGAGATTCTCGATCAATACCTGGGACGACTAGCTGATTCCTTAGAACGTTACATGTCTGTGACTACAACTGTTGGTCGTACTCTGCATGGCGTTACGAAAGAGGAGCGTGCGAGACTTGAAGGTATTGGGGGACTAGAAAGCCTGTGCAGAGTTTACGGCAGCGCGGATCATATCATTTCAAAGCTAAAGGAATCGATTAACGATGAGGTAAAGTTTACTTTCCCCAAGTGATTTGAATAATTATTGACTGTGTTTCCAGTTCTTCGTGGACCTATGGGAGGTGCTGCAGGAGAGAGCCAAGGTCACTAGCACAACCGACAGGCTCGTTGGCTCAATGAGCTATAATGAAGTCAAAGACTGTACCTCTGATGCTGTTGGCTCAACGGAAGAAGGCTCTGTATTTGATGTTACTATAGCAGCCTATCAGCGCCTCACAAATCGGACTGAGAGTCTCATCACTCAAGCGATCAAATACGCCCTACCAAACTCGTTCAAAGCATATATTACCAAACCAGAATGGACTACAGTCGGTGAAGTACCAACATCCGGTAAGTGATCATAATAAGCTACGTTAGACATCTACTAATCGCAGGCACAGTTTCAATAGCCATAACAGCCGAGTTGGATCAACCACTCCAAGTAAGTTCGCCAGCATCAATCAGCATATCCATACTGACTTCTTTATCAGACTTTGAAAGAAAACTCAATGTTTCTCAGAGATACGATATCCTATGCCGCATATCGCCGTATCTGGCGCGAATGCTTCGACACACTGCAAGATCTTCTTTTCCAAGAAGTTCTCCTAAAGCAAACCTTCACAACCCTCGGTGCTGCAAGGTTAATGGGAGACATTGACGCCATCCAGAGCGTAGTCGATTCTACTTCCAGAGGAGCCGGATCGGCTCTGAGTATGCCGAAGTTGAAGGATGGCGTTACATTGCTGAATGTTCCGCTTGAAGCAGCCGAGGGAAGGATGTCTCTGAAGGAAGTCTACGAAAAAATATGCTCGGCAACGCAGTCCGACGAGGTTTTTGAGCAGTTGGGTCTTACGAGGTTGACCAGTCTGGAGGCGAGGAAGATTATGCAGAATCGGATTGAGGCAGTCGCATCCTGGACAGAGCCAGGAGGATCGAAATTTTAGTGTCCCAGGCCTGTGGGACTGAAAACCTACAATAATGAGCGTTGCTCTTGTAGCTTTGGGCGAAGCTGCAAATTACTTATGAGTCATGACTTAGCGAAGAGCGAGGTGGATAATGGACAGCTTGGTTTGAGTACATAATTTTGCAGGCATATTTGTAACCAATACCCTTGAGAGATTCTTCAGTATGGAACTTTATTGAATTATCTTCAAATGTGGATTGCTTTTTGTTTCTCTCTGAACGATCCATCGTCCATTATCTTCTTCGGTCGTTCTTGCGAAGTCCTATCTATATGTTGAATGTCCACACAATCAGCAACCCCCTGACCCCTCACCACTAACTAATAGCCCTCATCGTCATCTCCACCACCGCAAACGTCCCCGCACTGACCGGCATAGCCCTCAAAAGCGTCGGCGCAATGCCCTTCCAAAACCCCCTAAGCCCCTCAGCCCTATAAGTCTGCCGAAAGCAATCCCGCATCCCCTTATACCTCATGCCCTCCCCAAACCCATCACTCTGCATCTTGCTCTTGACGACATCAAACGGATAGCTCCCCAACCACAGCGCCTCGCCCGCAAGCCCACCATAAAACGCAATCTTCCAGCTTGGGATCTCCCTCCGCTCAACCCGGTTCCGCGCCGCGTCCGCATTCATCATATACTCAAACGCCAGGAACCACATCCCGTACGCCTGCGCCTCCCTCAGCACCGTGACCGCCTCCCCGCGATACAAGCCCCGCAGCACGCCCTCATGCG
>QGMG01000083.1:0-60642 GCA_007825325.1 Lachnellula cervina | reverse complement strand
CTGGCTGGGCTGAAGCACAACATTCGTTAAATCGTTGCCTGTCCCCCAAGTGAGAAACAACGCATTGGAAACTTTAATACTACAGTAACATAATACTACCGTACGTTACAATAAATACACCTCACCTCTCAGTGCTCTCTCATGCTGCCTGAGTAAAGCTTTCTCCATCTTTCCCTTTCCCTTCCGCTTCTTTGACCTGGACCCCGATGGCCACCACCACTCCGTCCGTTCACCATGTGGAGGCCAACTCGCTCTCCGATATTACACAACTTGCTTCCAACCCACCGAAATACCCTCGAAACCCAACAGAGCAGCAGAGGAAACCTCTGACTCTCTACCTCGAAAGAGTTCCGGGCACCAGAGGTAGGGGGTTACTTAAGTCCTTAGCTTTGGGCGCCGGTGCTAACCACGTGCAGATATTATTCTCACAACACTCAGACCACAGCTGAAGAATGTCACTGCTGAAGATATCGCTAGTTCTCTCTACTATCTACATCTTAATACCGAGGATGACCTTCGTTTTCTTGAAGACGACGATGTTGCCATACCGGAAGAGACGCAATCCCTTGCTGCATCTTTGCAGAAGCCATTACCTCGAAAACCGCTGCCAGAGTCTGCTCGATCATCACTTGACCAGCCGAATCCACTGACAAAGCCGTCAACGACTCTTTCAAATCGAGACGGGACATCTGTCGAAGGAAACCGACCACCTGCTACTGAAGTAAAACAATCAATTCCACGGCGGCCGTTGGGACCCCGCCCGCAGCAGACCGAAAAGACCTTTGTGAGAAAGCCGCTACCCGGTGTTGAGAACACACCACTGGGGACCTCGCAAGATCAAACTCTCCATCCAAGAGTCAGTAGGGAGAGCGCGAGGAGCTACCAGTCTCAGGATCCAGTCTTCGAAAACGCTAGCAGACCTAGACAAAGTTCGTATGATGCTTTTTCAATAACCATTATACGTCGTGATCCATCCTCTGGTGCTCAGTGGAACGTCGGAACTGTCTCTGGCCGACCAACTCTAGATGATGGAAATGATCGACAGGGAAAATCTTCATCGCCATCGAAGAAGCCATATTTTGACATGTCAATCCAGCTCACAAGTCCTGGGTATACATACTTCCGTAACTCACGGCCTGCTGGCTCTCTAGGAGACATCACTGCAATGAGGGGACAATCATCTGCGCCTAATGCTATGAGAGATAGCCTCGATGCTGGTAAATCGCAAGCACTGCCCAGTCAAAGCTTCGATCGTGAGATACGTATGGAGGGTTCTAGCTTTTGGACTCGTCAACATAAGAGCAGAGGCTCCGATGCGTCGAGCAAACAAGGTGCCCGAGGCAGAAGCTTCAGTGGGAGCTCTTTTACCGAGGCATTGGCAAACACTCCCCTCGGACCTGGCGGGGATCCAAACAATTCTCAATCCAAGGGATATGTTTTTTACAGTCCCTGGAACGGCCGCTGTAAGTTCTCCACGGGTAGTGCTGGCCGAACATTGCGCTGCAAGCATTCTCTGCCGAATCCAACTACTACGACGGAGTCTTTGGCAACTGCACATTCATCTGCGACTGTGAGTGAGCTGCGCTTCAATTTACCCACTGCAGCCGTCTTCGCCTCTGCCAAATCCGCGATCAAGAAGGAGTTGAAGGATTCTGGCTTGTCGGCAAAACTTGGTCATATTCGACAAAAGCTATCGTCCGAAAAAGAATCTCTCGATTCTACGCCCCGGCCACACTCAACTTCGTACGCAGCCAAGTATCCAAGTGATGATGACGACGAACCCCCTCCACTCCCCCCTCGGCTGGATCATGGCTCTTTCGTGACAGATTCAAGTGACGAGGGAGAACGCCCTCCTCTTCCGGAACGACCAAATGCAGCCACGTATGCAGCAGACTCAGGGGGTGGAGAGGATGATAGCCGTCTCGACCTCAGCCTTGGACAGGAGAAAGCCGGAGGGGGCAATAGGGGCAAACGTGCAAAACTTGGAAAGTTAATCATATACGACGAAGGGTTCAAGATGTTGGACCTCATAGTCGCGGCAAACATGGGCGTATGGTGGAGTGTGTGGGTGGGTCTACCCCGGAGCGATCTCCAGAGTTCGAATATCTCATGTTTACCGCGATATTCTACGAGGAAAAAGCTGACTCGACCAACTTTACAGGAGTCTGATCATCGGGAGGCTATCAACGGCCCATAACGACCTGACTTTTAAGCATCTATCAATTTAGCGTTGGCGAAGGATTACGGCGGAGAATTTTAGCAATGGGTATTTTCAGCGACAAGAGTTCGATAGACTACTTGACCATATGTTGCACACGTTTGCTATAGAGACTACTGGTTACCCCGCAGGGTATCGATCTTAATAGAAGCTCATTACCTAGCTTTCATAGTACCATTACGAGCCAGCTTCTTAGAGCTGCTCTGCCTCAGAGTCTGGACGCCTTACTACCTTAGCACCTTTTTTTTGCATGTGATATATAAAACTCGATTTTAAGTAAATTTTGACGCTAACGCGGGTACTCAGGAAGTATCTTACGGGAATTTGCAAGGATTATAGAAGCCCTGAAGCTATTATTATTGATTACCTCTATACACACGCGCACACGCACACGGCTTGCTACAGTACTTCAAGCGCCATATAAAAGTGGGTGGCGGGCTAAGTACTCTTGCTAGCTGCATAGATAAGGAAGTTTTATGTCTGTGGGAAGTGTCGCCCAAAAGGCAGCAAGGCGGCCAAGCCAAGAAGCCTTAGGCCGCCTGCGGTTAGCGCTCGCGCTAAGAGATTTCTTGTTTATCAACCCTTTCTCGCGAAGCTTTTGACAATCTTCCCTTCCCTCTCCACCTTTCTTGTCAAAGATGCATTTTGACGTCTGCCTCGCGGCTTTCAGATCGAGCAAATTTGTGAGTATGCCCTCTTCTATTACCCCTCCTCATGCATCTGGAGCTTCCGCGTCACATTTTGAGAGGTGCGAGCATGTGGTCGGGTTGTTCAGTCTTGGTGGTTGGTGGCAGTTGTCGCTGATGGACCCTCTCTACCTGCGTTCTGTTCGACGGCGATGGCATCTACGACTGCGCAAGAGTATCGATCTATGAAGACAGATGAGCAGGGTATGCAGTGCTGCATTGTTATGGGCTTTGTGGTGCTGGCGTGTGTGCACAGAGTGAATTTCAAAGGCACAGTTGTCAGATGACTCGGTTCCCAATGCCGCAATGCGGAAGTTTTCCGGCAAGTTGTCGATGTTACTTTTATACTTTTTGTCGGAACAGTCATTTTGCAAGTTGAATCAGATCGTTACTGTAGCAGATGTATCTATGTGTCAAAGGCTGTTGTTCTGGCACAGTCAATCGGTTTATTCACTTTAAAGGGGGTTCGGTAATGATCAGACTGTACACGGATGTCCATAAGTTTCCTTTTGCTTTTACTTGAGTCCCTTCTTGATCATAGATATTTATCAGACATGTCAGTTATTGGGAAGCTTCGAACAGGATTTTAGACTTCATTTACATGTCCAAAAGTTGCCGCCCTGGATGCAGCTTGTTTCACCATGTATTTCTTTTTGCCTTCCTTCGTTTAGGGTGTCAACCTTAAAGGGAACCATCTCATACGAGTACTCCAAATCGGTTTAGTCTACACGGAAAGCGTTCATTTGTTGATAGTTCGGTGCCTAGCTCTGATTCCTGTCCATATCTTTCATTTGCCCTATGGCAGAGCGAAAGTTTGACCATATTTTCAAGACCACACCGCTGAATGCTCGCAACCCTCAAGCTCAACTCTCAAACCCTACTCGCAAAGGCTTTTGAATAGTGACGCTAACCATGTATCTATAGGACATACGACTTTCTTCCCCCTCTTTCGGCGCGGTCCCGGCACTATCCGGTTTCTTCCTTTGTTTTTTAGGCCAGCCTGTTTGGTTGCCTTTTTACTCCTCCCCCCACATCAATAGTTATCCTCGGATATACTTTTTTGTTCTTTGGCCAGCCTGTTTGGTTGCCATTCAAATTAAACTCCTCCAAGAGTCATCTTTCGAGATTTCTCTATCTTTAGCCAGCCTGTTTGGTTGCCATTTAAATTAAACTTGCAATGTCTTCCTCCTCTACCCCCAATCCCAATGGACAGGGTTCCTCCCGACGTCCAGGTCAGCAAGGTCCTCAGGCTGCTGCAGGAACAGCCAGTTTCCCTCCACCTAAAAACGCAGGCCTGCCCTTAAGCATGGATCCCTCTCGACCAATTGCCACTCCTATAATTCATATTTCCCCTTAAAGGTCTTGCAGCTGCTGTGGCTTCGTGAAGCGGATTAGGCGTAGCTCTGAGAGGTAAAAGAGGTGCTCGTAGCTATAAGCCTTGCTTCTTGAGCTACCAAACTGATAGAGAGCAAAAAGAGCAAGAAGGTGCAAAGATTCAGAGTCCCTCCACCTTCTGGAGCAGACAGATACCGACGCCTTCAAACGATCTCCCTTTGTCTTCATTCTAATTCATATATACAGTCACACATCACGGAGCCTTGTTTTTATGTCCCGCTAAGAATCGCATCCTATCCTTCCAACGGCGCCTTCCAGACCAGCTCCTCTGGTCCACGGGGTTTTTCTTTAATTCTTAAAACGGCGCCTTCAAGACCAGCTCCTCTGGTCCACGGGGTTTTTCTTTAATTCTTGAGCTGTGTGTCTTCCCATTGATGCTAGGCAAGCTGATAGCCCCGCCCACTTCAAAGCCAGGGCCATCGAACGCGGTACCTCTACCACGCAGCAACGTCGGTTGGTTTTGAGTATCCGGAAGATACACAGTTCCTCTCCCTGGCTTTGAAAGATCTATGGATCTTGCTGCCGGAAGTGCGCCAACCCCTTTTGACGGAGTGCCTATTGCGGCGCGTTTGGGGAATTTAGCTGCCATCAGAGCTGCAACACGCCGCCCCGCTTCTGCTCTGACGACGCGCATGAGGAAGAATGTGTCTCTTTAATTTATCAACTGCATCATCCACCCCCATTGATCAAACTCGTTGTCTCGATCATCCATCATCGTGGCCAAAGGGGACAAGCCACTTACCTGATTTGCATGCGGAGCAGCCACAAGAATAATCGCTCCATCCTTGGGAATTTTCCAGGCTCCTCGCGGATAGACTTCCCTGAAAAACATGTTTACCGGTATATCGAAGGCCTTCAAAATGAGGTCGTAAATCCCCCCATTTATGGGATCGCTCTTCTCCTTTTCCGCCATGAGTTTTGATGCAACAGTAGAAGCCTTGTCCTTATATCTCGAGAGCTTCATCCTGAGAATTGTTTGAAAAAGAGTGTTGAGTAAGCGGTGATTTATGTTGAGGAAACTCCGCTGCGTATAGTAGCGGCTTTGCTAAGCGAATGCGAATTTGAGGTGGATAGGAGAGAGTGACAAATGCACAGCATGAAGAGTCCAGGACTTATACGAGCATACAGGGCTTGAAATTTGTAATTATATATTTCAGCTCACTTAGGTCTGGAAACAGAGCAATTCAAGAGATCTGGCTTATTTTATTACATGGTCCAATGACTAGACAGCAATGCGAGTGCCGGGAAGTGGACATAAAAAGCGGCACTGACTATATAAATCTTTTAGTTCCCGAACCCTTTGGAAGTGGTGCCGCTTGTTCTGTCCAGTTCCCAGGACGAGATGCGTCTTCATCAACAATCCGGTAGATGTTCTGTCCTAATCTGCCCATTTGTAACTCTCACCAGGATGCCCCTCGCGCAGCCTAGGCCCTTTTCCGTCACCCAGATAACTTTCCCTCATAGACCCACCCACCTTTTCATAATCGTCCCAAAACACACCGCGTTTTCTCAGCTCAGGCCACAGATATTTAATCATGTCTTCAAAGCCACCAGGAGAAATGGCATACGAAAGGTTGAAGCCATCAACGCCAGCAACATCAATCCACTTTTGCAGTATGTCGGCGACAGTCTGAGGCGACCCAATTGCTCTTGGATGTGCGCCTCCAATTGCAAGTTCCTGCAAAACTCGTCGTCGAGTCCACTTCACGCCATCGGTCCCTGGTATGGTCGCTGACCATGTATTAACCATTGACTGAATTGCACCACTCCCGGTGAATTTGAAATCTTCATCCTCGCCATACTTGGACAAGTCATGATTTGTCCAGCCGCCGAAGAGCGCTGCGGCCCCTTCAAGGTCAGCGTATTGAAGCAGATTTTGATACTTTGCCTGGGCTTTCTCATCTGTCTCATCTACGATCACGAGCATGCCAGCCAGGAACTTGATGCTATCGGGTGCCCTGTTATAGCCGACAACTTGAGAGCTGGGTGACTTTTAGTTGCTGTCGCCAGTAAGAAAGAATCCTCGGCATACCGGATTTGGTCCGCCTCCTTTCGAACCTTCTCCGGCTCTAAGCCGGGAAGGAACATGGCTTCTGAATGCTTAGCGGCAAAGTTTTTTCCTGCACTGGGGGACAGAAAATCAGATTGAGGCTTATGCTGCAGAGGAATGGATGTGGGACCTACGAAGATGCACCAGCTTGAAGGATGAATGGTGTGCGTTGAACGGAAGGATGAAGCTGGTGAGTCGCTGTACACTTGAAGTATTTTCTAAAGAGGCATTAGCTATGCTGATTGCTCTACCCGAAGGAGCTGTGAATTAGCCTACCCATCGTGATGGACTGCTCTGACTCTATCTGGCAAGCTACAGGTCAACGTCTCCAGTCAGCCATGATCTTAAATTCAGGGAATTAGGAGAAGATCAAGCTCAAACCAGTGGAAGTCGAGGAAAGTAGATTATAGTCCCAGCGGATCATTCGACAGCACAGAATTACTAACCTATACTTTCCCGAAACCGCATCCTTGATGCGCGAATCATCTTTCCAGCTACCCTCGAGTAGCTTATAGACCACTTCCAGATACTCATCCGCTCTCTCGTAGCGCTCATCATGCGGTATCTGTTCACTCAGCCCAAAAGCTTTCGCTGCACTCTCTAGATAGGAGGTCACAACGTTCCATCCAACGCGTCCATTTGTAAGGTGATCAAGAGTGGAGAATCTTCTTGCAGTGGCATAAGGATTTTCATACGTTGTGGAAGCAGTGATAGCAAATGATAATGACTTTGTTGCTGCTGCCATTGCAGAAATAAGCAGACTATAAGTTTACGTTCAGCAACGATTTCAAAAGGCGTAAGCACGGGTCTGGACTCACAATGGATCCCCAATGGGAAATTGTGCTCCGGATTCCAGTGCCGGTGCGCTGTTACCAGGTCCCTTATACACATCATAGATGCCCAGATGATCAGCCAGAAAAAGGCCGTGGAACTTTCCAGCTTCAAGTATTTTTGCTAGATCCGTCCAGTATGTCAGATCAGTATAGTCGCCTGCCCGGTCTTCGGGGTGTTTCCATTGGCCTAAATACTGTTAGTAGAGGTATAGTTGAAAGAGTATAGTGATTTTGGAGCGTTGAATCAAGAGCTTATGATTTACATACCTGGGGCAAGATGCCCAGGACTGAAGATCGCGAACGCATTCATGATCCATTGTTTTTTAGGACGCTCTTCAGCCATAATTCAAAGACTTCTTTCGTTTATAAAGTTCCGGCGTGACGTCTGCTTATTACTCCTCTCTTGCTCTTGTACTCCACTGATCGTGAGGAGAATGATATTTATTTTCCTTCTCCCAGGTCTTGTAGGTGCCAGGAGTCTTGATGCTCCTAGACGACTAGCAATAGAACGAGAAGCTAATATTATTGGAGAAACTCCGGAAGGAAAATGTTTTAACTCGGGTGGTGGTTAGTATGACACTCTCAGCCGTTGCACGGTTGAAATGACAAATTTATCCCACTTTTAGAAGATTGTGCCCAGGAGCATGGTTCCGCAAAACTGTATCTGGGGAAAAGGTCATTGTGATCCATAATGTCGTGCTTACTAGCGCCATGTCAGATCACAACACCTTTGCCCTTCTGCCAATAATAAAGTACCTGTTTAGAGCCTCTACTTTCCGTATCTTCGTTTTGCCTGCGTTCTTATTAGTTAAAATTTCCTTAAATATGCTCCTTAAGTTGAACTAAAGATAAGCTTTGCACCAGTGCTTGGTCTCCCGCTGAACTGACTTCAGATTTCCCGTACAAACCCAAATTCTACTTTCTTCAGAGGCAGGGCTAGCCGTTGTCTCATAGCCGAATAGTTGATATACCGTAGTTTGAGCTGCATATTTGGCTATGAGAAAGTTTAGATTATAGGATCCACAAAACAGTGGGATATCAAGGATCAATGATTGTTTGAGCCTTGCTGTGCCATCGTAGTTTGAAAGCTGCATATGCAATTGTGGATCTGGGAGAATCTGTTGGATGATGTGATTTCATTGACCCGGATTCCGATGCTATAATACATGTGAAAGTCTCGTTAAGGGCACGTAAAGAGCTTTATATACTTTACACGGGTTAACAAGACTGTTAAATTCTAGGTGTAACAAGTATAAATCACTTCGTACTTGCCCGTGAACTTTATAATTTTTGATTTAGACAACTCACTCTGGTTCTGGATAAAGACAAACTTTTCTACAATGTCAAGTCAAGCGCTGGTTTTGCTTCCACAGGGTGCTGGCTATGGGGTGACAATTGGCCTTGGGTTGGTGTTTGGCATTGGAATGATACTTGTCTCTCGATTTCTGTCAACATATATGAATGAGCGATCAGATCATTCGGAGATGTTTGTTTCCTGCTGTCCTTGAGGTGTTCTTGCAAAAGAGCCTACTAATATGATTTATGAATTAGGTTCATGGTTGCTAATCGATCCGTCGGGACGGGTCTAACAGCGTCAGCTGTAATTTCTTCTTGGATGTGGGCGTAAGTATTTCTTGAACTACTTCAGAGAACTAAGAGTGCTTATTGTCAAACAGGACAGCCATCATCTGGACTGCAGCTCAGGGTTATCTATACGGGATTGCTGGTTTGTCCTTGACAACATCCCTCACGTTCAGAAACAGTAATTGACTTGATTCTGATTCTAGCTCCTTTCTGGTATGCAGCCGGCTGCACAATTCAGATCGCGCTTATGACAGTGCTGGCAATACATGCCAAAGTCAAGATCCCGTGAGTGTTAGTTATCGCCAGAAATCGATTATATATTGATTGATTGGGTAGCAATGGTCACACCGTTTTGGAAATCATAAAACTTCGCTACGGCACAGCGGCGCATGGAGTTTTCATTTTCTTATGCCTAGTTACCAATATTCTGGCTGTCACATCCATGATCCTAGGAGCATCTGGCGTGATCACCGCCCTTACCGGTATGCATGTTGTTGCTTCGACCTTCCTCCTTCCGTTAGGAGTCGTCATATACACGGTCGCAGGAGGTCTCAAAGCAACATTCCTGACCGATTATATGTACGTCCATATTATGCAGAAGCCCCAGTGATTTGCGCACTTTGGCTAACAATGACAAAGACATACGACTGTTGTCATGGTTCTTTTGTGCTTCCTAACGATCCGAACTTTCAACAACCCCGCCATCACTGGCCTGGAATCCTTCTACGATGTACTGATCAAACGCGATGAGACAAGATCGATCAGCGGAAACTATCGTGGCTCAGCCCTAACCTTCAAATCGAAGGGTGCAGTTATCTTTGGGCTCGTACACTCACTTGGTGATTTTGCGCTAGTGATCATGGATACCAGTTTCTGGCAAAAGGGTGTGTGAATTCGACACCATCTTGTTCTGTGCCGAAGCAACTTTTGCTGATAGGTGACATAGGATTTGCTGCAGATACCGGGGCTGCTATGGTTTGTCCTTCTCGCTAATCTCCATTTCCCCTTTTTTGTTTTCTTTTGTCGAATTACGCTTACATTTGGATCAGCCAGGTTATATGCTAGGTGGTGTAGCTTATTTCGCAGTTCCTTGGGCAGTAAGTCTTCCCAATGTCTTTGCTAGCCAACCAGCTGACATGAATTATCAGGTCGGCACAACGGCAGGGCTAGCAGCCATCGGATTGGAAAGTAGCTCGATATTCCCAACATATCCGAGGGCAAGTATCGAACATCTGCTAGTTAGTATATATACTGACCGGCCTAGTTAATGACAACAGCCGAGATAAACGCCGGTTACGTCCTCCCATATACCTGTATGGCTGTTGCTGGCAAAGGAGGGGCTTTTGCTCTTCTCCTCGTTGTATTCATGTGTGTTACCAGCACTGTGTCCGCACAATTAATTGCAGTATCAAGTATCTCTTCCTTTGATATTTACAGAACCTACATCAATCCGCACGCGTCAGACAAACAGATCATCAGAGTTTCTCACTGGTCAGTCCTTGGTTTTGGCATCTTCGCTCCTGCTTTTGCTACAGCTTTGCATTATGGAGGTATCGATTTGAACTGGATGGGTTACTTCTTAGCTACTATCATCTGTCCTGGAATGTTCCCAATGGCGTTCACTATTCTATGGAAAAAGCAATCAAAGGCTGCTGTCATAATAGCTCCTCTTGCAGGACTGGTGAGCTTGGAAAGACTTCATCCACTTTAGTAAAGTAACTAACGCGTAAAAGGCAAGTGGAATTGCAGTCTGGATTGGCACCGCTTATGTTTACGCCGGCGGCATCACGGTCCTATCCCTAGAAGGTCAACTACCCTGTCTATGGGGAGCCTTAACATCTACGTTCTCCTCGGCTATTTATTCCATCGTAATAACATATATCAAAGTAACCTCTCTTACTCCTCACGTCCCTAAACATCAAACTTACAATACCTAACAGCCCCAAGACTTCGACTGGCGCGTTTTTCTCCTTCTCAACGAGGTCCACGAAGACAAAACGTTGACAGCGTCAGAACCAACACCAAGCAAAAATGGAGGCACTGATGCCGTGAGAAACGTCCGCGACCTTGAAAGCGTAGTTCATCCTTTCCCGCCAGCTGAGATCAACCGCTTGAAGCGAGCCGCTGGAATTGCTAGCATTTTTAGTGTGGTGATTGGGCTCTTGACGTGGGTTGTGTGGCCTTTACCCTTATACCGTGATTACATATTTACTAAACCTGTAAGAATGTCTCCGGTTAGCTAAAGGGAGTTGACACTAATGCAAATTTACAGTTCTTCATGGGGTGGACAGTCGTCTCGGAAATATGGCTCTTTTTCTGCCTCATCGTTGCTGTTGTGTATCCGCTTGTTGATGGCCGTGATGTCCTTGCAAAAGCTGGCCGATTGGCGTGGGGTGCTATTACGGGCACGGGGAAAGAGGGAAAGGAGCATCCACCTAGTTCATCGACTAGTACCCCGGAGTCGCTCATGTCAGATCTGCCAAATGAGAACAGTGATGATCATGAAAAATAGAGGCCTCTAAACTGCTCTGCAGAGAAGAGCCGACCTAGGTGAGGGCTTGGGCACGTAAATGTATATAGAAAGCTGGGTTCTGGATTAGAGTAGAAGAGATAAATACCACAAAGGAGGATTTGATACAATGAGTCTGTATTGAACACTTCATCCTGATTGGTTTAATGAACCATTTTTACTTTTGAGGATAAATGGGCTCTAACAAACACAGTTTAAGATGTAGCTATGCTTCTGTCCTCATATGCTAGCGTTACGCTATAATTCGATCATCAGCTGTGACCATTCATTTTTCAGATATGCTTAGACTTTTAATCTACAGAACCATGACTCCCTACACCCAATCGAGTTCTGTTGTGTTGATATTGTAATCTGGCATACTTTCCCAGAGCGGCGCCTCGTGCACCTCCTGCACCATTTGTACCCCATTACAAAACTCATCAAAGCCTCCGCAAACGCCGAATCCAAGATCATCCGTGAACTCCGTTCCAAATGTAGAATAGCCAAATCCATCGTTGTGAAGAGTAGATATCGTCTCAGAGATCCCGACTTCAGTGTCAGGGAGCGACAACTGGACAGACGGCGTTTCGTGGTGCTTGGAGCTCATATTTTGAACTTGCAACTGCAGTCCCTGGCATGCGCGGTCTGCGAGTTTCCAAGTATGGGACATCTCAGCAAGGGCTGTATGAAAGCTAGGGAGAACTGTCTCTTGGAGGTCTATCGGGTCGCGAGCTTGATGTTGGAGAATGGCGAATATGGCGTCTGCCGCTCTGATGCAGCCGTATACAAAAACCAGTGGGGCGTTCCTGAGCGTATGTTGAGTTTTGAATCGGTGGATTATGGAAATCACGATGTCGATGGATGTGTCACATATGTTTAGACAGTCGGAAAATTGAGTGGGATCGAGTCCCAGGTCGAGAAATGGTCGGTTGAGCGCAAGTCTTGTGGTGTGGTAAAACATACTTTTTTCTATCAGTGGTGGGCTTTGAGTGAAGCAAAGGACTTACTGGAGAGCTGCGACACTGGGTTGCACAAAATCAGACCGTGAACCCCATCTATCCCAACGGTGACAAGGCGGCAGGGATTCATGCCAGCCCAGGAGTCTTGCATTCAGTCGAATTACTGGTGCATCTATACGTCGCCTAGAAACCTGAAGTGGTTTCATCTTTGAAGAGCGTGGTTGTGATAAGATCTCTTGAATAAGAAGAGAAAGTTCCAGATTCTGCGTTTTCAAGGTTGTGTCTAAGTCGGGGCTGGCTTGTGCTTGTTCTATGTATGAGCACCCCCGAATTCCGATTTGCTTTCTACCTGGGTATTAGTATAATAGTTGGATTGGAATATGTGTACAAAAATGTTGTCGTTGGAGAGTATCACGTTACTGTCAAGCATTGCCGCAGGCCGTCCCAGGGTTAGGCTCAGCATCCTAGCAACAATTTTAGCCGCGGAATGGGATAAATAAACATTTCAGGGTGGACTTATCGGATATGTAGCAGGTTGAATACACACTTCGCCTGAATTTTGTATTCAGAGAAGTACTACTAATACCTTCAATAGTTGCTGTGTCTTGGTGAGGGAACTCTAAATCTTGAGCCATACGGATAGCCATGCCTGCTGTCGGTTAACTTATTTCGGGACCAAGAAGATCAAAACCAGTACCCGATAGAGCCCATGCTTTGGATGGATGATCACGGCCACTTTCATAATGCGCACAACAGAGCAAGGCCTGAATGAGTAGAACATCAGGATGGAACAAAGATCCAAGAATTATGTCCTCTGCAGATTTGGAGAAGACGTCTGCCATCTGTTTGATCTCCGACTCCAGTGACATCAAAGCTCCAAGTGAGCAAGATGCGTAAACCAAAGGTTCCATTTTCCATTTCTCACTGAGCGGGGCATGTAGGTAGTCTCGCATAAATACTTCTCGATCTATGAACATGCAGTGTGGATTCTGCCATCGAAAATAAAGGTCGAGGCATTTGCCGATAAGAGCTTCACCAAACTCCATGCTTGTCGAAGTGGGGGGCCAGGTTTCGGGCAATCGATAAGTAAATTTGCCTACCTGCGCAGCTCGCATTGTACTGGTGGTATAAATACTGCTTAAACCTGAGAAGTTCGATAAAACTTGTCCTACTTGTCAGCTGTGTCTCAAAAGCCGAGAGAACTTTGCTACCTTCTCCACTGCCTTTTGATACTTCTGTTGACGCTTCCGAGGTGTTAGAAAAAGGGGTTGCCACTTCCGACTTGGTCATGGATGAGAAATGGTCCACAAAGTCTAGTTCGTCAAATAAAGCGTCCCTCTCCACGCTGGACGCTGCCTTCAATGTGCAGAGAGTAGACTCTAGTTGTGCAATCCTCGTCTCGAGCGCCTCAACATATTCTCGAGAGATTGGTGCTCTCTTCGAATCGTCCCCTCGATACTCGCATTTTACACTTGCGGCAATACATCTGTGGCAAGGAGAAGTTCGCGAGCATTTGATCTGTGATTATCAGAACACGTTGCTAATGTGGTTTGGATAGCATTGCATGTATGGACTTACTTTGCGGTTCTGGCAACGTTTGCAGCTAGTATTTTTTATTAGCAGTGCACAAAATGGCAAATACGGTAGGTTCCTTACGATATCTTCCTAACATTTGAGTGAGACATTACGGGTTGAATGGAAGATATAATAAGTGTTAATTCTGAGTCTGTTGACAGCTGGTTGCTTGAGATCAAAATGAATGTTTATGGTTTCGACGTTTGAGGATCCATCTGATCGTTTCTTTGGTAGCGAGATCGTAGGGCAGAAGCACGTCATTATTAGGTTCGGGGTCCCTGTCCGTTTCTTATCTGCAAGCTAGTATTGAGGATTCCCGTGACATTCTTTACGTAATCGTACTCGAGTAGGCTCGCGTAAAAAAAGGGGGAGGATTAGGTAGGTCCTGGCTCAAATTCTCAAAATCAAATGTCCCCCGCAACCCTACGCAAGCTCCCAATTTTCATGGTCAACGAAAATTTCATGGAGGTCAAATCTTAGTAAGTATCTACAGACATTATGTGATCGCGATATGTATACAAAATGAATCCTGCCAGGGAACAGGTACATTGCTCCATGCTATGAAAAGTATTCAAACACGAACGTGTAGATTTCCAAGTCTATACCCTGAAGCAAAATAGTATGATGGACAGGTAACAGGGAGTTAAGTCAAACATTTTGTTCATCCCATAAAATGAGAAGCTCAGTGAACGAATCGATAGTCGAGCCGCTTCAATGTCACGTGTATTGCGCTACACGTGATGCCTGGCGCTCCCTTCCCTTAGCGCCACGCTAGTTAGCCACATATTAGGGCCCCATTGAGGGCATCCATAGAATGCATCCCTTTTACTACCCTAATATGCAGTCATCCTAATAGATTAGTAGCTATGCTCTTAGTATTCTAGTTCCTTAATACAATAAGAGGTTATAAAGAACTAGGAGGTTTAGAACTATTAGTTATAGTCATAGCAATATTAATAAAATCGAGCGAATTACGCAAAACACAATAGAACCACCACTAAAACACTATTACAAAATCGCTACCTACCCGCCTATTCTTAGGATTTAACTACTAAAACCTATTCTATAACCTCCACTACACTTCCGCTATACACATTGCAGGCTTTAAAGCCTTTCTATACTCTTCTTTTAAGTCTTTTTAATTTTTTCAAGTCGCGCTTTTTGTAAACAGCAATTTATATTAGTGCCTTAGCACCCCTCATTTTAATATTTGTTTTTTATTTCTTAACCTATTGCTAATATCCTTTTATATTAGATTATAATATTAATTTCTTAGAAATAGCTGCTTGCTTAGCCTCTTTCTACTATAGTAGCATTCGTTCCGTTTTATTAATTATTAACGCTAATTTAGCGCGAAAATTTAATAGTTTAGAACACATTTAGAAGGACCTCCCTCCTTAACATTTTGGCCCTTAGAACTTCCCTATTGGTTAGCTTAATAATATTCGAGGCCCTAAGTCAGTTCTTAAGTATTAGTTAAAGGATTTTGCAAAGCTAGATGCATCTATTCTTAAAAATTCGATCACTATAAATAGCAGTCCCTTAAATGCAGCTATTTAGCGCAATGCTAATAAGGATTGCATTACTAATATAACTAAGAATAATAAAGATAGCACTGCTAAGCTAAATCGAATCATTGCAAATAGTAAGAGAGATTTTCCCTCTTCTAATAAATTATCTAGACCTATTTTACCCTCTTTAGCTACGCCTCCTTAATGTCCTCTCTCTTAGCCTCCTTAACAATTTACCCCTTGCCCTACACCTCTAATAGCAGCGCTAGCAGCTACGCCTAAAGGCCTTAAGGCTATTCTAGGCTATATACTTCTAGGCTAAGGCAATAGCAATAATACGCAAAAGATTCGCATTAATAATATTAGATATTTTTATCCGAATTAGCTACTAAGTTTTAGTCTCGAGGACTATATTATTAAGGATAGCAAGGGCTACTATAGTAATGTCTATTCTTTCTATAACTAAATTAATAACCTCACTTCTATACACAATTAGAAAAAGGTTTCTAAATGCATTAATAGTGTTCTCCTTAGAGACGCTTATAATTAGTAAGATAATATTCTTAATAATATCTAGCGTAATAGTTGCCTTTAAGCTTGCAATTAGTATAATTTTATTAATTACCTTAAGAAGCATTTTAAGCTAACCCCTTCTATAGCAACTAATCAATTAATAGCCACTTATTATACAATCAAGGACTATTAGAACAAGAAGAGCATTACATTCTACATCTTAGCTATTTGCAATGCTTATAAAGGCTATAGTTTTAATAATAATTTCTATGCTATTTATTAGTCTTAGAAGTATATCTATTCTAACCTTAAATGCAATATCTCTAAACTCTTAGAGGATATAATAATAGCAGCATTTATTAATGTCTATTAAGCTTATTAATACAACTAGTTTAAGCTCTACTCTGCGCTAGCAACTCGTAATAAGCAAGTTATTGCCACTGCGATCACTAAAGCATTTTTAGAGCCTTAAGGTTATTAATATAATACTTCTGCTTATTAGGGTTTTACGCCTTATAGTTCCTATTATAGACGCAGTTATAGTAGTTATTAAAATGCTTAACCTCTCTACTAGCCTTAAAATCAGGCTTATTAATAGAATGCGCCCCTATTGAATAATCTAATATATTAGCCGCGCATTTAATAGGCCTCTTAGCAGTTGTATTAGTAATAGCAAAATCGTTCTTCTATAATAGGTCTAAATGCTAGATTATAGCAATAATCTTAGCTTGCATTAATAGCGCCGCAGCAGCCTATAGCGTAATAAGCTTATATAAATAACAGTTAGTATAATTCTTATAACCCCTATAACGACGCTAGCTATTATGCAGACAACTAATTATATAATTAGACTAATGCTTCTTATAATATAAATGCATTATATACGCAACAGCTATTATAAGAAGTTTTTTAGTCACTTGATCACCTATTTAAAACACTCCCTTAAGTACTATTTTAGGCACCTTCTTAAGCACTATTATCTTAATAGCCTTTATAGGTATCGCCTTACCCTAGTTAGACCTTATTGTCTTATACTTAAGTCGCCAAGCCTCGAAATGGCTCTTCTAATAGATTAATAGCAATTGCTAGTTTCACTAAAGTTAGTATTAAATCTAAGGTTTAGTATATTTATACAATTTGCAATAGCTCTTTCTTATCTAGAACTAAGCTTTTTAAGCATATTTAGAATACTAGAGCTAGGTATAAGATATAAGAGAAATCGCCTAATCGCTTATAAAAGCTTCTAGAATCAATAGATTTATCTGAGATTATTTTAATAGCTCCACCCCTCAATTTAGAGATAGGCCTTAGATATTAAGATTATACCTACCTTATAGTCCATCTTAGACTTATAAAGAATAGTCCTATTAATACTATATACTAGGATACAGGCTATAATGCTTTATTAATCGATTGCAATTAGTTGTAAAAGCTATTACCTAACACTAAGATCTATATAATAGCCTTCTTGCTCTCTATTAAGAGTATAGAGGGCAATTTGTATAAGACTAGCAAATATATTATTCTAATGCTATGTATTCCTAGGTATAGCACCAAATTGATATCACTCTTAGAGGCTCAGATTACTTATAAATTTTATATAATTAATAAGCTTTATACGAATATGCTTATTAGAACTAATATTATAATTCCTAAGCAGATTACACTTAATCTTAAAGGCTTACATCTCAATTTTAGATCGATTTATCTAGTAATTAATATCCCTATTATTGTTATCCCTTAATAAGGAACCTTATAATAGGCTCGTCTAGTTTATATACTTAAATTAATAACTATTCCCCTCTATTCTATAGCTTATATCCCTATTACAGCTCTTTTAGAGGTTGCTCGAAACTTCTTCTTTTAACTAGAGCAAATAGATTATATCTCTTTATTCTCCTATATAGTTAATAGCAATACGCAGCACATTATTATTAAAAACGAGACGAATATTAGTATTACTTTAAAGTGGAATTAGCGTTTAGAACACATTTTTAAGATTAATAATAAGTATACTATATTAGTAGCAGCATTTATAGCAATGCCTAATTGCAAATTATAAAGCAAATTAGTAGCTACCCCTTCCAAAGACTCTATACTTATTATTATAAAGGAAACAGCTATGCAATTAGCCCTCTTAACTAAATGCGCACTACGCTTATAAGCTCGAGAATAGTTTAAATGCGCACTAGCAGTTATAGAAATAGCTCTAATTAGTTAATCAGCTCTAAATTGCGCTATTTCAATATCTTTTATAGACTTGAATACATATTTAGTAGCGCAAAGCGCGCCTTAGATTTTGCTACTAGCACAAAATGCTCCGATTCACTCCCCTTTCGCTAATATTACATTACAATTCGATGCCCCTCCTATAATAACTACTATTCTAATCACTTCTATAGAAGTTATATTAGATAATAGTATTAAGATCTTTAGCGAGGAGAACTCGGATAATATTTAGTCAATTATTAATATTATTACTTGATATCTTAATGTTTTTACTAATATAGAAACTTTTATTAATATCCCTTCTAAGAAGTATATAAAGGTCCTTCTATGCTCTAATTAGAAATAATAACTTTTAGCAAAAGAAGCAAAGGTCTATCTAATAGGAAATAATGCTAAGGCCTTAATTAATAAGACATTTAATAACCTTTATAGTAAGGGTCGAATGTTATAGTCAAATATTTAGACCCTTTTCTTATTTCCTATTTTTATTATCTTTAAGATAGGACTATAAGGTGATCGCATTAGACGAGTCGTTATTAACCTTTATAGTCTTAACTAAATAGTGCTTTCTAATGTCTATTCCATTTCTCTTTAGTTAGATATTATTAGCGCGATTTATAAAGCAAAATTTATTATAGTTTTAGATTACGCTAGTTTCTTCTACTAATAGCAGATTATGCTAGAGGAATATTATAAGCTTACTATTATTATATATTATAGCTAGGAATATTTTAATATTGCTATTATAGGTTTTAAGAACTTAGTAGCTTATATTTAGTATCAAATCGATCGCGTCCTTTATTTATATTAAGCCTTCTTATATGCCTATATTAATAATATTATAATTTTTTCTAATACTATTAAAGAGTATATCTAACACTTAGAGCAGGTCTTAGCTATCTTTTATAAGATACGCATCTTAATTAAACCTACTAAGGTGTTTATTAGATATTCTTTAGTATAGCTTTTAAGGCAATATATTAATAGTTTAGGCCTTATTATAACTGCTAACAAATTAGAAGCTATTGTAAGCCTCGAATTTCCTATTATATTATAAGCTCTTAAATATTACCTCGGCCTCACTAGATAGCTTTATTAATACATTGCATTTTATGCTACGCTAGTAGAACCTTTTTAGAAGCTTAAAACTAACTTCCTTTGCAATGCGCCTATTAAGGAATATTCTTAGAAGTAGTATTTAAGCTCTAAGAAGATTATTAACTCTATAGAGGCTAAGCTAGTCTCCTTTCAGGAACTTCAAGAAGCTCTCTCTATACTAATATACCTTGCGCATTATAATTCTATAAGGACCCTCTATATTAATATTAATTTATTAAAAGAATTTAATATAAGAGTAATAGTTTACTATATAAGAGAAGGCATTAACCTACTTATAGACAAATACTCTAGAAAGGCTAATATCTAGCCTATTCTTTTTCTTAGTCAATTACTATTAATAGCGGAAAAGAAGTATTAGCCTACGGAATTAGAGATAGTAGGCATTTATTAGGCGATTTGCAAGATCTATTATATAGTCGAATCGTTATATAATGCTACTTAGGTTTTTACTAATTATAGCGCGATTATAGCTATTATTAAGCAAAAATTAATAGAGACGACTAGTATAGACTAATCTAATTTACTACTTGTCCGCGCTAGCAATTACCTCTAGTCTTTTAATCTAGAGATCACTTATAAGCCTAGTATTAATTATATTATCCCTAATGCTCTTTCGAGGCTTTTAGCAGCTTGATTAGAAACATCTATAATAATAGTAGAGCTTGATTTTAATCACCTTAGTAGTTATAATTTTACTACTACGCTTTGCAATTTAAGTAATAACTTTAGACAATATATTATTAATAGATATAATACTAATAATACTTAGAATAAGATTTGCTATTAGCTTTAGAAAAATAATGCCCTTAGTAAGAATAAGGTAGAGCTAAAATTTAAGCTTAATAATAGCCTTATTTAGTATATAGGCAATTATTTGCGCCTCTATATTCTAGAGAATATAGTTGCTACTATTCTTTATATAAAGCATACCCTAAAATCGCATTATAGTTTTACGCGCACTTATAACTGCACTAGAGCTTTCTAGTATATTAATAAGCTTTCTTATTATATTAGAAAATTTATTTGCACCTATTCTAATTATAAAATTATAGAGACAAGGCATTATTTGCTATATAGGAGCCTTCAGCCAATTTTATTACCTCTAGCGCCTTTTTATACTATTACTATCGATTTTATTCTAGCCTTACCTACTTCCTATAAGGGTTTTAATGCGGTTATAAGCACTACTTATAAATTTTCTAAACGCATCACTCTAATCCCTAGTATAAAGGTTTAGTTAGTAGAATAATAGACTAATGCTCTTATTAAGCATCTTTAGATTACAGATTAGAGTATACTAAAAATCATTATATTAGACTGCAATCCCAAGTTTCTCTCTGCCCTTTAGACTTAGCTCTTCACCTGTTTAGACATTAGCCTCTTTTATAGCACTACTTACTACCCCTAAACGGATAGAGCTAGTAAAAGAACAAATTAGCAGGTTAAGCTTATAATATAATACTTCTTTACTACCCTTAAGGATATTAAGGAATAGCCTCGAATACTCTCTTATATTTAAGCTAAATTTAATAACTTGATTAGTTCTATAAGGAAAACACTAAACAAAATTGTCTATAGCTTTACCCCTAACTTTATACTAAATCTAGCAGATGAGGCGCCTAAAATTAACCTCCCGCAAGCTTATATTAAGGTCTAGAACGCCTTTAATATTATTAGATTGCATAATAAAGCAGCCTATAATTAGTAGTATATAGTAATGTTTTTAAAGGTTAGTAATTAGGCCTTATTACAGCTTTATAAGGGTTATAACCTTCCTGCTATTAAGAATAAGAAGCTAGGACAATAATATGCTAGACCCTTTTAAGTCACTAAACAAATCGGACAACTTGCATATCAATTAGAGCTTCCTAACCACTATTGCATTTATAACATTTTCTTTATTGCATATCTCGAACCGACTTCGCCACCTGATACTAATCCCTATAGATGTCCGTTTCTAAATAAACCTTCTGCAATTAGTATATCTAAAGACCTCTAGAGTATTAATAAACTTCTTAATAAACGTATTAGTAAGAAGGGCAAGGGGTTTATAATATAGTACCTTATTAGATAGGACGGCTATAGTCTAGAAGCTAATATATAGATTAATGCAAAGTGGTTAGAATATAATAAGCTAATTCGGGACTATAAAGCAGCACGCTAAAACGTTTTGCTATATACGTTTTATTATACGAACAATTCTAGACAATCTAAGAAATAGTCCCTTATTAGTTTCTTATTAATTGCGGCCTCGATTGTCGCGCTCTAATTAGTTAATTTGATCTTTAGCCGTATTGTCTTGCTCGTTTTAGTCGCTTAGATAATGTTTTAGTCGCTTAGCAGCATTATATGTTTTTTCTTTTATTAAAAAGCAAGGCCTATATTGCATTAGCAATAGTAGGATTAATGGATATTGCATTTTTGGGCTATGCTAGCTCACTATTAAAGTAGCTAGAGTTAATAAGGACGCCAACATCTTCTTTAGACCCCCGGATTCTATCATGTGTATTGCGCTACACGTGATGCCTAGCGCTCCCTTCCCTTAGCGCCACGCTAGTTAGCCACATATTAGGGCCCCATTGAGGGCATCCATAGAATGCATCCCTTTTACCACCCCAATATGCAGTCATCCTGACATTCAAACCTGTATCGGTTGTTGTAGTCGTGTATTCTTCTCTTTTGTTACGGTCCATCTGCAAAGTTCTAACTACTAGGAGATTCTAAAGCTGAACGTTCCTTCTTTCCTGCACTTCGCCCTTGTCCGCCTCCTTTTTATTTCCTATTGAGATTTCCACCTCTGGCAAAGAATGCGGAGATGAATGCAATCGCTCCCACCGCAGTGCTAACCTGGAAAGAATGGACCAAAGCATTGTAATAAATGTGCCGCGCAATTGACTGTATTTCTACTGGAAGTGTATCCAATACTGTGATCGAGTGACGGATTTCGTCAATTATCTATGGCTTGTGTCAATATCGTCACTTCATCTTAGACCAAGAGTCAAAACTTACCTGTTCTTTATTTGGCACCCCGGATAATGCTAGTGGAAGTTGCGATGAGAGAACATTCTGAATAATGGCCGATGAGGCTGCTACTCCCCAAACAGTGCCTAGGGAGCGGAACAGATATACCATTGAAGTTGACACAGCTTGTTCTGTGAAAAATCAAGTTAGAATAGGGAGACGTATGTGAGTTGTAGTCTCATAGTAGCTTAGTAGCTCATAAACTTACGACTATGATCGAACGCAGCCAGGAACGTGAACAGAATACCAGGATAAGCCATTCCCTGACCCAAGTTTGCTGGTATTAGGTAGAGCACATACTTCCATCTTGCACTCTCCGTGAATTGCAAGGAGGCTACGAGACCATTGCCTAGCATCATGAGGAAACAGCCCATCCTTACCAGCCAGCTGAGCTTTCCTACACGCGACATAACAATACCAGCAATAAGACCCCCAACAGGAGTTGCAAGTGATGGGACGACCAGCCGCAATCCAGCCTGTGAGGGTGAATCTTGGAGAACTACTTGAAAGAACAGAGGTATCATGAAGAGAAACTAGACAGTATTAGTTAAGAAGTACTGTTGGGGCAATCAGAGCTACGTGACAAAATTCCTTACAGAATATGCTGCCATTCCAACACAGATATTACTTATGAGATTCGAGATTGCGAGTTGCCCTTTAAGCATCGACATAGGCATGACAGGAATTGCATTTGTGCGGATCTCAATAATCACGAACAATACTAACAGCACTGCACTGATAACCAGTGAAATGATGACTCGAATATCGGTCCAAGTATAGTTGTTGCCGCCCATGCTCAGGGCTGCCAACTGCGCAGATAGGCCCAGAACCAGCAGAATCGCACCACTGAGATCAATTTGCTTCCATAGTGAAGCCTTCACTACGGGTTCTGGCTCCTCACTCTGTTCGACGGAAACCTCTAGCGTTCTCTTGTCATCGATCACGTAATAACCGACAACAAACGCAAAGATGGAGACAGGGACTTGGCATAAAAAACACCACCTCCATCCAATAGTGTCAGCAATCCAGCCTCCTATCGAAGCACCGCAAATGGACCCGAAGCCATGAAGCACGTTCTGGCAAGCCTGGTACATTCCGCGCTCTTTGAACGGAATCATATCTGAATTAATGATTGTAGCCATTGTCATGAGTCCACCCCCTCCAAGGCCGGTGAGTGCTCGCATTAAGTTCAACGAGATCACATCTGGTGAAAGCCCACACCCTAAGCATCCTAGAAGGAAAGTGATGGTTGCCGTAAAGAAACAGGTGCGTCGTCCCAGGATATCAGAGAACCGACCGTAGAGAGGTTGAAAGGCAGTCGATGTTATGAGGTAGGAAGTTGTTAACCATGAAATTGTGTTCGCAGCGTTGAATTCGGACCCAATAACAGCATATGTCGAGGCAGTGATAGTACCGTCGAATCCAGACAAGAAGACGTTGGAGAAAATGGCTAAAGGGTGATTAGTATTTTATCATGCAGGAAAATTTCTCTCAGCTCACCAATCTCTATCCACAAAAACCCTGGCGGCGGGACCCATGATATGTGAGGACTTTTTGGATCATTTTGAACACCAGGTAGAAGCAGAGGTGTTGCCTCGGTGTGTTCGTCCGCTGGCTCTGCCGATATCTGCTGCCCACTTTCGACCCGTTGCGCAGGAAAAGATTCCATATTTCAATTGATGCCAGTGATAATTCACAGCTATAGAGGTAAGAGTAAAGACGTTTCCAGAACTGAGCGAAAGGCTTGAATAAAAGGTTTCAGCAAAAGGGACGAGGGAAAAGTGCGTGAGAATTGGCTGCGAGCAGAATTCTTATCGACTGGAATCAACGGGCATCAAGTCCGCCACTGACGATGCACAACCTCTACCGGGGACGAAGCCCGACATGAAAGAATCAATGTTAAGCTTGATTCATTGTGGGGAAGGAGAGCCATACTTCCAAAATCCATATGCCGTCTGACTGACGATCTACGTGTCGGGGTTCAGCTCCGTGTTGAGCAGACTGGTGAAAAAGGTGGGGCACTTGATCGCCACCCCGCTATTAGGCGAGATACCCCTGAGCGGGCTTCGTGTCCGTTTTGTTTTGCTACCTGTGAAGGGAACTAATTTTCAGTCATTTGCTCACGGTATTGCATGAGAACGACTCATACCAGATGCAGGTAAGCCATATAAGCAAGATTCATGCCCACTAAGTTCCAAGGCACACCAGCATCTCTTTCTCATTCACCAAACCTTTTCAAATGGTTCTCGTCACAGCATATGGCCGCTTGGCCGGCTTTGCAGCTTTGATCCTGTCATCTCTCCCTCCCACTTCCGCTGACTGGAAGTACAAGTCACGTCCAGACTTAGCTCCCCCAACTCTGAATATTACCATACCAGCAACGAAAGACGTCGAGTCCGGCTATCTCTTTGTCGCTCCATTCGCCGGCTACCCAGAGGGAACTCGCCACGGACCTTTACAAGCAGCTCCGTACATTTTCACCGACACCGGTGATCTCGTTTGGTCGGGCTTCACTTACTTCTCAATTTGGGCAACGAACTTCCAGGCTTCGCGCTACAAGGGTCAAGATATCCTGTTCTCTTTTGAGGGAAGCCATAATGCTGCATATGGACATGGCCATGGCCACACGACTTTCTTGGACCAAAACTACGAAACCATACTAGAACTGCGAGCCGGAAACCATAGATTGACTGACAAACACGAGTTCCATATCATTAACGAAGAGACCGCTCTAATTCAGATCTACCATCCTGTTCCGTGGAACTTGACAGCTTATGGTGCGAGCCCTGAGCAGCAATGGATTGTTGATTCCAGATTCCAAGGTTAGCAGACATCCGATCTCTGAATGGTACAAGAAATAACGTGTGTAGAACTCGATATTGAGACTGGTAAAGTTCTCTATGAATGGAGCAGTCTTGACCACGTTGACCCGTCCGGTATTTTGGAACCCTCATCAAGCAAAGAATAATAGCTGACATCAAACAGAGGGTTATCTTCCCCTAAACCCTGGACAAGCCGGAGCTGGGTACAATAGCTCTGATGCCTGGGACTACTTCCACATCAACTCAGTTGACAAGGACGCTGAGGGAAACTATCTCATCTCCGCCCGTGACGCTAACGCCGCCTACAAGATCAACGGCAAGACCGGTGAGATTATATGGCAACTCTCTGGAAAGTCTAACTCCTTCAAGATGGGTCCAGAAGTCGAGTTCGCATTCCAGCATCATGCTCGCTTTGTTGCCAAGGAGGGTGATAAAGAAATCATTAGTATCTATGACAACTCTGCCCATGGTACAGAAGATGGAAAAGGCCATGAGGTTCACTTCTACAAACATTCCAGAGGGAAAATCATCGAAGTTAATACTAAGACTTGGGAAGCCACCATCGTTCAGGTACATAACTATACCATACGTGTGTATTATACACAAACTAACTGTTTCAGGCATTCCACCCACCTGATGGACTTCTGTCAAAGTCTCAAGGGTCAACTCAGCTCCTTCCAAATGGGAACGTCATGGTCAATTGGGGATCTGAAGGAGCCATGACTGAATTCAAAGCCGACGGTACCCCAATCTTCCACACTTACATGGACTCTGGATTTCTCGGACTTGGCGTAGAGAACTACCGCGGTTTCCGGTATAACTGGACTGGCATTCCCCATGAAGCTCCTGCCATCGTGGCTCTCAAAGACGAGAAGAGCTCCAGCACCAGTGTCTATGTCTCATGGAATGGAGACACTCGTACCAAGAGCTGGCGATTTTACGATATCAGCGATACTGGCCGTTCTTTCTTGGGAGAGTCGAAACGTGAGGGTTTTGAGACCGTTCTTGAGCTGGACCAGGGCGTTATCGTGAAGAATGTTCAGGCTGAGGCATTGGATGCAGAAGGGACTGTTCTCATTGATACTGCGGCAGTAAAGCCCAATGTTTTGATTCATCAATACAAGGGCGAGAAGGCTTCGAAGCAGTCAGACTCGAATGTTGCGGCATGGTTCATGTTCAAAGGGCAAAAGATTTTCAAGCAAGGACTTTAGGTTAGCAAGCATTTATAGTAAGAGTGGGGTACGGAATATCTGTGTTTGTTATTTAGCTTTCTACGGTAAACTGTCGCCTATAGGAGTAGCTAATAACAAATACATAGCAAGTCACAAATCACAAAAAATATCGTCTAATATAGTGAAAAACAGAGGCTTTGGAACCAGCTGGATAATATCAAGTTATAGACAAAATAATTGCTCAAGGATAATCGGAAGTGGGACGGGATTAGAACTGAGCGACAAGAAAAAGGGGCGATTTTAAGTGGAACAAATACTATGCAAAAATACAAAAAACATACAACAGCAGGTATTCGCTGGTGGTCACCCACCCAACTACTAATCTGCCGATCTGAGGCTTGTGTATGGCAGAGCGGACGGGATGCCCAATTCTCCTCAGTCTATGGTCGTATGTATCAGTATTGTATTTATTTTAATATATATTGAAAACAGTTCGCATAGGGTGATCAAGCTCCCGAAGTCTTCCTATACGCTCGCTTACATTTTGTACTCGGGTCCGGTACTCTACGCGTCTGCGCGTCGCGTGCCGTTGCATCGTGTGAACTTTTCTTTCAGTAAACACTCAAATACCGCCTTATCATGCCTCGTACAAAGGCCGCCCTTACGAACGGCAAGAGGAGCATCAATAATCGGGGAGCCATCACCAAACAAAAGCCCAAGGCAAGACCGACTCGCAAACCTTCCGCAGCATCACCCCAAGAGGAGTATTCGATGAAACACTGGCCTTCCGAAAGCTCACTCTATTTCAAGGACTGTGCGGTTTGGGACGAGAAGAAACTAGTTGGTAATGTAAAATCCATTGCATTTAATTACGAATTCGATATACGAGAGTACGGCCATCAATTTCAATTACATACAAATAACGAGTCACTGATTAAGGGCAGTCAACATCTCGATGCCATAGTAGCAGCAGGGCCCGAATTTTGCAGGTCGATATGCCAATTCAACTGCGGTGACAGTGAGTCGGGAAGAGGAAGCAGTCTCTCTGATGCAGCAGTCTCCAGACTCACAGCTGCTTGTCCCAACCTAGTGCACATAGACATGGATTCAGCCCGCGATCTTACCGGTGCAGCTCTCTTAGCCATCTGCCGGAACTGTCCAAACATCGAATTCATCAGCATTGACGGGAATGATAAATGTCAGGGCCATATCGGCGGGACAGCACTTGACACGTTGAGAGCGGACAAGAAGTTGGCAAAGGAATTGAGGGTACTGCACTTGGTGGATCAGTCGTCCAGTTTGGACAAGGCTGTCAAGGCGCTCTCTAAGGCAAGAAAGAAGCTGGAGATTACGGTGGGGGATACAGATAAGTGGGGAGATGGCACGATAGATAAATATCTGGGCGGTAAGATGGATGTTTTGGGCGGCTGCGGTTTTGGTGGTTTTGGTGGTTTTGGTGGTCTTGGTGCGTGGTGAACTTTGAGGCAACCATTGGCAAGAGAACGAGAGCCTACCTTTGCAGGACCTTTGGAGTCTGTCTTGCTGCAGTGTATAATAATAGATGTGTATTTCTAGGTCAGGAGCTTATGGGCGACATTTAATTGGATTCGAGTCGCGTTCCCATGAGTGTTCAAGGAGTCCGTATATACCGGTACTGTTTGCAGCACGGTCGATAAGAGAGAATCTAGAAAGGCACAACTACTATGTTGGTCTCACTGGATGATAAGGGAAAGTCTTCCGCTCAGACACATCTTGGACAGAACACTTGATGTCAAGTATATAGTTTCTCTAGTTCCTCTACTTCTCACTTATTCATGTTTTCGTCACCGTCACTTCATGGGACCAATGAAAATAACACCTGCAAGTGGTAAGTATAAAGGCTAATGCTATTGTGTTACTAGACGGGCTAAATTGTCCAATTCTCCTCAGTCTATGGTTGACTTCTAGTATTATTTAAAATATCACGTGGATTGTCCTGCACGTGATGCCTAGCGCTCTCTACAGGTACGAAAAAAGAGGCGGATTTTGCGCGCACGGGCCAAAAACACTAAAACACCACCCTAATACTATATCATTTGACCGTCTCTACATCTACAGTTATGTAATCTCTTAGTATAATATTTATATATATGCTAGATCTTCTTCTAATCCATCTCCCTAAAGACCTCCTTAAACTGCGCTAGCCCTGCATCTATAGTTGTAACCTGTCGCCCGTGAAAGCTTCTCTTAAGAGGATGCGCTATTAACTCTAAAATAGAGAAATCTAGTGACTTTCTAGGCAAAGTAAGGAGTGGAAATGCATTCTCCTTAGCCCATTTAGTTGTAGCAGCACTTGTATAAGCAGAATCGGCGTTTTAATAAAGCATTAAGCCTTAGAAAGCAGGATCTGCCTTCAAGAGAGGTAAAACATCCCGAATATAGACATCTATACTTATTTTGCCTATATTATTCTCTACCTTATAGGTAATCACCTTCTAGTAATTATAACCTATAACTATAAAGACACTAAAGAGCTTTAAACAATCTTCCTCCTATGCCTTAGCCTTTATATTCTTTGCTGTGAGCTCCTTCCTGTGGACATTTTAAGGGGCAATCCGAGCTTCCTTTCTAAGCCTCCTTTTAATATGCTATGTGATTTAAGGCCCTATTCTAAAGTGAAACTCGTTATAAAAGGCAACATTAAACTAATTAGTCAAGTGAGGGCAAAGTGCAATAATAGGTTAGAGGCTAGGGCGCTATAGGTAGCCAATTCTAAGGTAAATATTAGTGTGATCAAGACGTTTCTCTACTTGCGCATCTATAAGCTCTTTCTCCTCCTTACACTTCGCATTTATAATATCCTCGTTATATTAGTAGGCCCTTTGAATTGTACGCGTAGAAGCATTTGTATCTACTCCTACTGCTTGCGCAACGTTAAGCTAAGGTGCGCTTTTATTGTATAAAGGGATGTCCGGATTATTAAGATAATTAGCAATAGTAGTAGTCTCTTCGCGTATAATCTTCCGTGGCCTTCCCCTTAGATTAGGCCCTAAGTCGAAGAGATTATAAAGGGTCCGGAGGTGTTTAGAAGCTAGTATGCGTTGCTAGACGCGCTAAGGAATGTGGAAGACCTCTCTAATATTGTCTTGAGAGATCCGTATATGCTTCTTCTGCGCAAGGAGCTTTAGACTAAAAACAAGGGTTCGCAAGGGCGTTTTTAGGTGAGAACAGTTATTTGGATAGAGGAGGCCTTCTAGCGGGGTTATAGGACGCGATCTAGACTTGTATGCACTTATTGTAGTAGTAATTTGTATTGTATTATATGTTGTTTATGTCTAAAAAATCGCGTTTTGGGTGGGTGTGGCCTATGCGCAAAATCCGCCTCTTTTTTCGTACCTGTAGAGGCGCTTCTCTCCTTTAGCGCCACGCTAGTTAGCCTGCATATCAGGACAGGGCCAGGGCATCTGTATAATACATCCCCTTTTACATCCCCAATATGCAGTCTTCTTGACACCTATTTTCATAAGCATTCTTCGTATCAGTCGTACAACTCAGCACTTGTACCTAGTTTAAACGTCACGTGTATAGTGCACATCACCGCGTTTTTGTGTCGATCTCCGCTCGGGCATCGGATATTCTTCACGTTGAATACCATACCATACCATTTCACAAAGCCCTTTCGAGTTTGCGGCTTCGCTATGAATCACGGCAAACGTAGAATTATTGATTATAACACCACCAAGCACGATCGGCACAATCACCACCGAGCTGGAGCGCCTCCGTCAGAAATTTCAGAGCGTTTTCCCGGCATCTTCTACGATGATGGAGCTTCCAATATCGAGGTCTATGGCTTTGGTGGGTACTCCCATGTGCGCTGCGGTAAAGCCAGAGCCGATGCCTGTCGTTGTGGCCGATACGCCTGCCATATCGATTCCATAATCCTTGCCGTCGATGGCGCTTGTCCAGGCAATGGCACGCAGGCTGCTACCAAATCTGCTTTTGGTGTATACTTTGGCCCTTCTGACACAACAGGCCATTCGAATTGGTCATTTCAAATTCCAGATACGAGAGACTATGAACATACCAACCAGCGCGCCGAGCTACACGGCGCTATTGCTGGCTTACGTGCTGCATTCGCATTTGTGATGCATGGGGGCCAGTGGGATTGCAAGCCTGCTTATTGTGACACACCGTGTACAGTAAAGCATGTCATCATCAAAACAGACTCGGCATATGTGGTCAATAATCTTACAGACTCGACGCCCAAATGGCTAGCAAACGGATGGCTGACGGCAAAGAAAACGCCTGTCAAGAACCGTGATCTGTGGACGGAGCTACTAGCGCGAAGGGACGCCATTCAGAGGAAAGGAGTAATCGTGAACTTCTGGCATGTCGCGCGCGAGATGAACCGGGAGGCCGATCAACTTGCAAAAGCAGGTTTGGACGGAACGCATTTCAGAGACGGCGATTATCTTAAGCTCAGAACCCATTTGCAGCGTTGGTGGGCCAAAATGCTGTGAGATGCGAGTCATGCGACCTATCCAATGGCAGTCTGCGAGGCAGGGTCAAGAATACTATGGCCAAGCTATTCACGATATGGTGTGGCTCCCTTCAGGCGAGGAGTCAATGTGAGCGTCTAATAATTCAAGTGTTACCAATTTTGGATTTTGGATTTTGAGGTTGAAAAAAAGCGGTCGGCTGGAAATACGCTCCTACTAAATTTCGATCTGATTACCGAAGTAAAGTTATTGTAAGTACAGACTATAGAGATAGCCCGATTCTCCTTAGTCTATGGTCGCATGTGACAGCTGGTATACTTATTTGATTATATATATTGTGGTGGGGTTGCAGCCACCACATGGCTATACCACGTATTAAAGTCATGTGAGGAAGCTAGGGGAGCCATATAAAAGGGGCCTTTTCTGTCACTTAGAACCACATCCAACACAACACAACACTCTTTTCACTATTTAAAAGATATATATATATATTACGATGAAACCACATGTCAGATCCTGGTCATAGAGCTCGCGATTGGTTTGCCCCACCTTAATACCAAGGATATATATTCTAGCACATAAGTGTAGGAAATTGAAAAGTGAAGAACTAGGTAGGGAGGCAAACTTGAAATTGATTCAAAGCCTTCTGTTTGAAGACTAGACTTTGATCCCAAGGCGTGTGGGGTATGATGATACCCAAGTATGGTACGGGATTTCCAGTTACTACAATTTGATTTGATTAAGGAAATACAGGTTAAATTGTCTCATCACTTTATAGCTATGTTAACAAGTCCTTTTCCATCTAACGTAGACTACCATTGAGCCTCCGTTATTATTGACTTCTGATACATGTACTAATAAGTAGTATCTCAAGAAATACAATCCCGGGACCGCATTAATGAGGGGCGCAAGTGGTACCAAGTACGCAAGTGTACAACCACGACTTGCCACATACAGTATCGACATATCCTCCGTTATATGGACAATCATTCATGATCGATTGTAGTGGAAGAGCGCATAAATCTACCTGAAGAGGAGTCAAATCCCCTTTATAGAAATGCTGACAGTCAGCCGGCGCATCAGCGTCTGTGGTATAGCCTGACGTGACATAGTTATTCCCAGCTGGCGTTTGCGGGTCACCGCCTTGTTGCAACCAGTTTGAAACTGTGCCATTACAGAAGGAACGAACATTGGGTTTTATAATCCCGACGAGTTCGTCTTCGGTTGTGATGGGATTGCCGCCTCGTTTCGGGTAGCACGAGACTGTTTGGGTGGGCGTGGGGTTGAGGGTTGGGGTGATTGTTGAGAATGTAGTCGTGGTTCCGCATGCAATAAATGTTGTTCCAGCTGTATTGCTTGTTGTTTGTATAGCTACCATTTCATTACCACACGTGCAATATGTAGCTAATGTGGGAGTCGGCCCAAGTGTATTTGTTAACCTTGAAAAAGATTAGTCTTCCACTTTAGTGAGGTGAGGTATAATGTTCTTACGAGGTGACAGCACAAGCAGTATTAACGGAAGTGGAGTGCGAGGTCAACGAAATAGTCTGGGTGGGTAGGGCCGTAAAGGCACAATAATTCTGTGTTGCCTTGTTAATAGTGGAGAATGGCCCTCTTCCTGCGCAGAAGCACCATGATGCTGGTTCGTTGTTCATGCCCATCGCAGTGTTGTTCCCTTCACTACAAATAGGAGCCTGGGTTATCATTGCAGAGGCGCTGCTAGTCCTTGGGGAAACATTTGGCGCGGAAGATGAGCTTATGGTGGAGTTTGTGCGAGACTGTCCAATTGAACTGGTAGATGATCTTGTGGAAGCTGTTTCACTGGACGACCAAATAGATGATCCTGTGCTAGATGCTGTATTGGAGGACCGAGTGGATGAACCTGTGACAGACGCTTCATCCCTGGACCAAGTAACCCGCGCATCAGTGGTATCAGCTATAATTGCCGCGAGAATAGATTGTTGCGTATCGAACCAGGACATTCCTCCAAAATCATCGCCGATAATCGTTGCTGTAGGTACCTGGGTGTTTGTCGTCGAAGACCTAGTAAGCGAAGTCGAGCAGGCAGTTACAGTTGAGCACGAAAGTGTAATAATGGATGTAGATTCTATACTTGCGCCAGATAGCATTAAGATAGTAGATAATGTGTCGCAGGAACTTGTTATTCTCGCTGAACAAGTGCTGCTGGACCCTCTAGAACTAGTAGAGCTGCCAGGACTAGATTTTGCATTCGTAGATGAGGCAGCAGTGCTAGACTGTTTAGTAGGCTCGGTTGATTCGTAAGTTGGATTACCAGCTGAATCTAACGTGATTGGCGGCATGTCCGTTGAGAATCCCGGAGGGGGGTTAACTCCAGTAGGAGGGGGGATAATGCCAGGCCCTAGAGAATTTATCAGCCCGATCTTGGAAAATACTATATAAATATTCAAATATACCTTTGATATCAATATTTGGAATAACAAAGCCAATGCCCCCACCACCACCTCCTCCGCAAGGAGGACAGAACCAACAGTTTAAACATGGAATAATTGGCCATCCATGAGAGTCATGAGTTGCAGACGAAATTCCAGAAGTCGTAGTGGGTGTCACCGTAGCCCACTAGATGACGAGGGAGTTAGTTGTTTCATATTTGAGAATTTTAAAGAGAAGAGGAACAATAAATCCTCGTTTGAAAAGTTGTATAAGGAGTTGGAGTACAAGAGATAAAACATGATAGGAAGGGGAGTGTAATATGAAAGAATCCATTGTTCTTACATTAATGAAAAGAACTGCTAGTGCGGCAGTGGAAGCGGAGGGAGGTGGCGTTATAGTAGAAGGCGGAAGGGTCTCTATATGTATGCTTCCTCCTGATGTGACAGTGGTCTTTATACCTGGTTTTGTCGAAATGGAAGCTTGCGAAGAAGATGAGCTTGACAATGAGCCAGATGATAAGGATTTCGAAGATTTTGACGGCAATAAACCAGCAGCTATAGCTGTCCCATTAAACAAACTTGTAGCAGGCATTGAGTCAGTAGCAGAAGAGCTATTCATCGATGCCCTGCTTAGTGAAACAGGACCTGAGTTTCTAGCATTGCTTGCTGATGCCGAGCTAGATGAAAAAGCGCTTAATGATGATCCAGCGCTGGATTTTGATGGCAATTTACTGCCGGAGCTTAAAGACGACCCGCTCCTTGACTCCAATAAAGATTGAGTACTGGTCTTGGTGCTTAGTGATAATAGGCTACTAGAATAGTTCTGGTGGCGAATCGAAGTTAAGGTGCTGAAGGTGGAATGTGCACTAATAGACGTATTGCTACTAACAGATGCATGGCCTGAGACACTGTGGCCAGAATTGGAGCTGCTAGAATTCCTTTTAGACGCTGATGCTGAGACCACGACCCCTGCCGCATCGGAGGCCTTTGGGATAATAGTTGTATTATCGAATAGGGTGATATTCAAATCGCGGGGCCTAATAGGGTTATTGTGTCCGATTGCATCTCGTTTTGTAACTGTATTAGCAGGGAGAATTTGTATAGTTCCGTCTTCCATTGGTCGCTGAGCTGTTACGCCTTGCACGTTCGGAGAGATCATTCTTGCTCCAAGGCCAAAGAAAGCATAGGAATCGGCGTTATTTATAATATTTTGACGGCTTATTTGCACACACTGTTCCCATCCTGTGATAAATAGAGTTAGCTTTGCTTTCAGTATATCCGGATTATAAAACAATAAATAGGATCTTCAAGATATACTCGAGTATTTTCGGGAGGCTGTTTTGAGATATATCTTAGAAATGCCAGAATGTAGTGCAATAAGGGGGAAGGGGAAGGGGAAGGAAGGCGTCTCAATTATGTTACCATATGCTCCAGAATATCCTCCTACATCAATAGTTCCAGGAGGAGTCGAGATTGCATGTGTCATCTCGTGAAGTAGAATACTATCAAATAACATAATGATATTCATTGGACTTCTGGATATTTTCACGGGGCCTAGCTTGCCCGCGAGCGCTTCCTGTGACACGGCTAGCATACCTCCAGATCCTAGGTCTCCCAATGTTCTGTATTTAGAATTCTTTATCTCCTCTAAATACGGAGGGCATATTTGAATAACAGGAGGCCGAGTCGCACTTGGTGGCATTGTCCAAGCCTAATTTGAAGTCAATACTTAGGACGGGATTATGGCTAGTAATCAAGCTACTTACCATGTATGTTTTATCATCTGTGGGATCAAGGCAGTAGATAAAAACTTCATCGTCAAGTTTAATATTAGCCTGCATGAGATTATCGCAAGTCCAGCCAGGCCGCAGGGTCCCCTTGCAGTCTTTGTCTTCGGCTGGATCTACATGGAGGTCGAATCGCGTATAATCGCAGAAGAATATAAGTTTATCAACGCTCAAAAATCGATAGATCCGTGTAGAAGGAGTTGGTTCGGGATTCCCATTGTTAACGTTAAATTTCAGGACTGATTTGTATCTTGCCTTTATAGTGTCCCACTTATCTGGACTACCTAGAAGTGCATCAAGAAACAAGTACTGCATAAGGTCTTGCTGGGCAATAGCGTCAGGTTCGTCTCCTCCGTTGGGATTATCAAAAATGTCGTATGCCGCCTGGGCACGATCAAAAGCACTCTTCATTCCCGCTATAATCATATCTGAATATTGCGCACAAGAACTATCCAAGATATAGCTATAGCTAATAGCGGAAAGGCCCAATAGTAGGGCAAAGCTGAGTCTCATGGTTGAATAAAAAGAGCGTGTTATTCTAAAACTCCACGACTGTATCAAAGGCAAAATAATAAGATATCCTGAGAAATTGACAAGAGTGAAGAAATTAGAGAGCATTTGCGCCTCACCTTATATCAAGCTTAAGTAGATGGCATGCATCCCAAAAGGCTAACATTCCCTGTTCAATGCTCATTTTAGTTCAAGGATTATGGTCAAAAATATCTGAAGCTTCCAGTTGTAGCCGTTGCAGCGGTAACTACATCGAAAGGTTTTGGTGGACCTTGGTGGAGCATTTAAAAGATGCCAAGCACTCTGGGTGCCGGAATTCTGAGAAACACCCAGTCATGACAGAAATTCGGTGCTTGATGCAAGAATACCCATGCCAATGGCCGAAAAACTTATATTCAGATCACAAGGGTCAAGGCGGAGTGCGCAAAACACGGGTCGTTTGGGAAACACAGTTGCTTGGACAGCCTCGCACTGAGCTATGTTAACAAAGGCTGTTTGGTAGAGCTCGGAACAGCAGCCACTCAGGTCTTCGTAAAGAGGGAGGGGCTCTGGGCTCTGCGGCACAGAAATGTAGCGTTCGAAACTGAGCCTCATCCTCCCTAAATAGTACCTATTAAGCATACATAAGGTTGGTTGATAAACGACGGATGTTTTGTTTACTGGGTAACGACTCCTGATAGAAAAGGGGGCTTCGTCTTTATGCCGAAGGATCGGATCAGATCGGATTAACTTCAAATCCCAAAGGCCTAAATTCTACTCCTGTCTCTAATCTCAATATGATCCAAAACTACTCTGCTCCCGTGAATATACTTCATATATATTAGTCACAATCTTTTTTCGATATCAATTATCCTTAGACGCTCAGATAAGGTCCCCCCTCCAGCCTGGGCCACCCCCTACGTTCGGCCACCTCGCTTAGCTCACCGCTCCTACTTACCTTCGCACTTTAAACTCTTATTTGATAAAAGCCTTTTGATAAAAATTACTCCAAACTTTGTATCAGCCCAGGGCCGACTATTGAGCCTTTATATATCAAAGAAGATATTCAGAGATCCCTGAAAGAAATCTCAGAAGGGAAGTCCGTGAGTAAAGCCAGTCTCGATTCGGGGTCCCTAGGAGCACACGTTAAGAAAGATTCATGGCCGCGTTAATATAATTCAAGCCAAGAAACCTTTTCAAAAGCTTTCCCCGGTTCAGGAATAACGACTTTTGGGATGGGTTTTGACTCAAGAGACCTTAAGCCACATCCCTACACATGCACAGATCGGAGCTTCTGCAGAGCGCATTTTGGCTGCTGGAAAAAACGCAGCTCCTCTTGGAAAACGATGGATAGCTGGCTTTATCAGACATAATCCTATTCTTACGACTAAAAAGCAATTCCGGATTGATTCTGTGCGTGTCAATGGTGCTACATCCGATATACTTAAGGCATGGTTCCAAAAACTGGAGGTTCCAGATATTAAGATAGGCTATCCAGCCTGAAAATTGTTGGAATATGGACGAAGCTGGGATCATGGAAGGAGAATAGACTAGTGGTTGGGAGTGTCCGTAAATGCTTCATTCAAAAGAAACAGCCTGGTTCGAAAGTTTGAACTTTGTTCAATCGAGTATATCTCTGCTATAGGGATATCATACACTAATAATATTTTTTGTATTGTGACCTTCTGTTTAGAAACAACTTTTCAAAGCCTTCTCTGGCATAATAAGAGTCTGAATAATAAAACAAGTGTTGACGCGCTGGTTGGAGGGAATAGAGGTTCATACCCCCGAGCACGCGCTAGCGAGCTCTCAAAATCCAACTTTTACCCGGGAGCCAGACCCAGTAACACCCAATCCATTCAATCGTCCTGCTAAAAAGAAGCAGAGAGCACACACTTTTGCCCCCTCTATTTTTGATTTCGGTGAACGAAACAACATCGGCGCTTGACACACGTTCTAGAGACGCGCTTCAGCAATCACCAGAACAGCAGCTAAGCAAGCCCCAAGCAGAGAGGAGAAAGCGGATTGCCAAGTCCTTATCACAAGTCCAGTGGAAGCACGGATAAATCAACCTAATGCCTATTCTCTTCGGAGGGCGCTAGTAGAAAAGATTAACGGCATGAAAATGGATACGATTCCCTCTATTACACATGCACAGACTGGATAGGCTAAAATACTAACAGACCTCACGACTAGGGATCTAACCCTCACCGATCGAGATACTCTTCTGGAGATCTTCTAAGGGAAGAATGTGGCAGTACCTACAACCTGATACAATTACGCTGTTGAGGAGATTCCTTTTCAGATAACAAACCTCTGGCGCGATAGGCTAGGATCAATACGGAGCAAGTGATTCAAGAGGAGATCTTCACGCAGACACGAGAAAAGCCTACACAGGTGACAGGTGCAGATATCAAGGCACGGAGCGGATCCCTATACAGGGAAGAGTACCTGGATGGTCTCCTTGAAGAAAGTTCCTTCTTTCACCCTGTTTAACATGAGTGCTAGGGCTAGAATTATTCAGAAGAATGCGAAAATCGTAGCGCCAAATCCACCTCCCTTTAGATATAAGAGGAATTCGCGAGAAATCGCGATTTTGGGAAAAATGAGATTGGAATTATTGAGCGGCGCGTACCCCTATGAACAGAGGTATACGGAGTGGACGAAGGGATATAATTTTAGGTTGTAGTATACTAAGAATGCGTGTTTTAGCACGTAAGTGTAAGGTAAACAGGAAATTGAAAAGTGAACAACTAGGTAGGGGGTAAACTTGAGAAATACGACCGATTTGAATTAAAGCATTTTGTATAAAGACTGGATAGATCCTCATGACTGACCTCTAGCTGTGAGGAGCTGTGAGGGACGAGGGGTGTAAAGTATCTTGCACTTGCTTCCGGCATGGTCGTGGTCGTGGTGTGAGAGACACTAATTAGTTGAAGGGCATACCGATGCTTCATAGCCACGTGATCCTCGACCCCACATATCATGCCTGAGGCGTTATGACGAAGGATGAGGATTCAGTTGTTTATTGTCTTTGTGAGCTTCGCAGGAACTCCAAAACAAACAACTCCCACAATTTAATATGGCAGCTTTTCTGCGAGGCAAGCAAGCTGGTATACAGAATGACCTGTCTGCTGGCATTCTTCCCGGCGCTTTCGCACCGGATGACCAAGCTCGGTTTGGTATTAACTCGCAGATTGGGTAAGTCATAAGCTACCCAGGAATTGTCGGAACTCTCTGCTAACTACTCTTTCATAACCAGATCCTTAGCATACGATCCCGTACAATCCCTCCTAGCAATAGGAACAAATGAAACAACCTTTGGCAGCGGTCAGATTTACGTCTTTGGCCAGCAGCGCGTCCAAGCCACATTTACCCTACCCCGCCGAGCTTCTGTGAAAACCCTCCAGTTTGTCGCCGACCGCCTTGTTAGTTTGGACACAAAGAACGAGGTTATTATATGGGATCTTTTGACCCAGAAGAAGATTGCCAGCTATGCTCCGCCAGGAGTTGTGGCCGTGTTGGTAACGGATCCTATGCTGGACTGGGCGTTGATCGGATTGCAAAGCGGGGATATTATTGCTTATGACCTTGAAGGGGAGAAGTTGGCTCCTTTACGACTACCCAACTTCTGGCGAGAGCGAAGTCCTAGATCGCGGCTGCTGTCGATAGTATCCATGCAGCTACACCCGCGCGACATTGGCCAGCTGCTCATTGGATATACCGAGGGAGCCGTCATCTACTCCTTCAAGCAGAATAAGCCGATCAAATACTTCGACTACGAGGTTCCGGCTGGAGCTCCTGGTGGTAACTCAGACCCAGCAGCAGTAAATACTGCACGGAGGCCACACCTGACACAAGTCTTCTGGCACCCGACCGGGACTTTCGTAGGTACAGCTTATGATGATGCAAGTATGGTATTTTGGGATCCTAAAGACGGCCGTATTGTGATGTCGAGGACCTTGACAGATACGCACATCAATGAACCTGGAAAGCAATCGAGTAGCTTTGGCAACACTCCTGGCACTTTATCCTTGAAGGAGCCATTCGCCCGTATTGCCTGGTGTGGGAAAGAAAACCCAGATGATACTGGAATTCTTATTGCAGGTGGTTTTGCAACCACGTTGCCCCAGAAGGGCCTGACATTCCTCGAGCTAGGTGCAACTCCCGTTTATGCAACATCATCGTGGCAGGTTCTCACCGATCATTTCGATGCCAAACGCCAGCATTTACTTCCAACCCCTCCTGGTGCAGACATTGTTGATTTCTGTCTTATTCCCAGAAGCTCGCCGCATTTCGCTGGAGCACAAGATCCGATTGCTGTTATCGCTCTGCTTACTTCCGGGGAGCTTATTACATTAAGCTTTCCCAGTGGACACCCTATCTCCCCAACAAACCAATTGCATCCTTCTATCTCGTTCCTTCATCCTTTCGTAACATCACTTTCCGTGGCAAATATTGACCGAACTCGGTGGCTTGGTATGGTAGAAAATAGGCAGCAAGGGCCACAACTTTTGAAAGGTGGAGCAGAAGGCATCAGACCCATGAGAAGACATGAGGCTCGAAACATTGTTCAGATGGCGCATGGAGATGGGACAGTCCGAATTTGGGACGCCGGCCACGGCGATGAAATCGAAAATACCAGGATGCTGCAGGTCGATATCGCGAGAGCATTGAATAAATTTGAAGAGCTCTTTATAACGCGCGTGACTATGGCGAGCACCACTGGAGAACTCGGAGTTGGGACTGCAACCGGTGAGGTTGTTATTTATCGCTGGGGTGGAAACAAACTGTATGGTCGAGAATCACCACAGTCAGTTCAAACCGTGGCTGGCGGTCTCACGGACATCTCCACCCGAGCAGAACCTACATTGAAAGAAGGTCTACAGCCATTTGTGCTCTATGACATGGCACAGGGACCTATTAGCGCCGTCAAAATGTCAGACGTTGGCTTTGTTGGAATTGGTTCTGAAAATGGGGGTTTTTCCATCATCGATCTCCGAGGGCCAGCAGTCATATTCAACGCCTCTATGAATGACTTTATCAAATCCGAAAAGCGTAGTAGTTTCCTAAAGAAAGGCAGTAGTCAAGCTTCCGGAAAGCCAGACTGGCCGGTTGTCATCGAATTTGGTGTTATGACACTTGAAGGAGACAATTACTCGAGTATTGCTTGCTTCGTTGGCACAAACATGGGCAAAGTTGCCACTTTCAAAATCTTGCCACAAGCAGATGGTCGTTACACAGCTCAATACGCCGGTGTATCGGCCCTCAGTGATACTATTGTATCAATTACACCCATAATTACAAACAGCGGGAAGCTAGCACCAGCCACCGGAGAAAGTGTCGCCGCCCTTCGAGAGGGTGTTCAGACACATGGCACACTGGTAGTTGGTAAGTTCAAAAATCCTAAACTATGATCACAACTAACGTGAAGCCAGTCTCTCAATCGGAAGCTCGGATTTTCAAGCCAGCTACAGCAAAGGGTGCGCACAAATCTTTTGACGACTTCTTCTGTGAATCAGCTTCTGTTGCTGAAACAGTTGATCGTGGTTGTGCTCTTGTCGGTGTATTTGGTGACGGTACAACGCGTGCCTATTCAATCCCCGCGCTGAAAGAGATTGGTGTGTCCAGACTAAGCATGCTGGATAAGACTAGATTGTCAAGTTCACTTGTTACATCCGCAGGCGATGTCTTTGGATGGACAGGGCCTTCAGAAGTCGCCATGCTTAGTGTGTGGGGTACAGGTCAACCTTTGACTCGATCGCCAAACAAGTTGTTTAACCCGCAAGCTGTGGTCCCCCCTCGACCAACCATCTCAAACTTGCAGTGGATTTCAGGAACCCAATATGTCAGCCCGACCGACCTCGACTTGCTCATCGGAGGGCCTGACAGACCACCTAGCAAACGTATGCTAGCTGCTGCCGCTGAAGAAGAGCGCTTACGACGCTCCGGTGCTTCTGCGCCGACACACACTCCTGGCACGCAGTCAAGTGAGGGCTGGGGTGATTTTATGACCAGACAGCTGAATGAGAGGACGGAGAAGCTAAACATCATGGGCGATGGTATGGACAAGATGCAAGAGAATAGCTCTGGATGGGCTGAAGATGTGAACAAATATGTTTCGAAGCAAAAGCGAAATATGGTCTTGGGAGCCATTACTGGGAAATGGCTTTAGATGGCTGTTGAAGGCGTTGATCTGGGCTGCGATTGGCGTTGGGATATGGGGTTTGTGGTGATGGGAAAGTTAGCATCTGGGTTTACTTATTCTGAAGCAAGAATAAAGATACTGGTACTTCTCTCTATTCATTCTCGAAACAATGCATCCGTGGATTCCTGCTAAATACGGATTAACTCCACCCTCATCTTCGCGTTCCTTGGATTCATTAGCCGCTGGGTATTATTCTTTGGTCAAATCCTGCAGTATTGCCCTTACCTGTAACTTGGGAGCTTAGCGTCCTCGGTTGAACCCCTTTTCAAGCTATATCACGTGTGGACTTCTACTAAAAGCTGTGAACACGTGCTTTTACGGTAAACTGTTTGAACATTGTAGCAGTTCGCGAAATCTTTCTCGCGTCGAAATATCTATGCCTGGTGAAGCAGGACCTCAACCAAGCTCTTTACCACCATTTACCCTCTACCTACATAGCAGATCCAAAACCTACGGCTTGAGTCTTCCTGTACAATAGCTTTGGAAGATCCGCAGATATGTCTTTCGGTGGCCAAACGCCCACCATCATTGTGCTGAAAGAGGGTCAGTCAATACCAAGCAAGGCTTCCCAACCTATAAAGCTAAACATAACATTCATTATACAGGCACGGATTCGTCCCAAGGAAAAGGCCAGATTGTTTCGAATATCAACGCTTGTTTAGCTGTTCAGGCCACGATACGAAGTACGCTGGGTCCATATGGAGGGGATTTGTTGCTGGTAGATGAGAATGGCCGACAAACAATTACAAATGACGGCGCAACTGTTATGAAGGCGAGAAAACAAGGCCAAACCTGTATCATACCTTTATACTAACGGGCTGCAGCTTCTCGATATCGTACACCCCGCCGCGCGAATCCTCACAGATATTGCGAGATCACAAGATGCTGAGGTTGGAGATGGAACTACGTCTGTTGTTGTGCTGGCTGGTGAGATCTTGAAGGAAATCAAGGAACATGTTGAGCAAGGAGTCAGCTCGCAAACAATTATCAAGGGCCTACGGAGAGCTTCTGGCATGGCTGTGAACAAGGTTAAGGAGATTGCTGTCAATACAAGTGAAGGCAACAAGAGAGAGACTTTGAGCAAATTAGCTGGTACAGCGATGAGCAGCAAGTTGATCAAGAGAAATACTGGCTTTTTCACAAAAAGTAGGTGCCCTAATTCAGGGGGTTTTATACAGCTGCTAACAATATAAAGTGGTTGTTGACGCAGTTCTCTCACTCGACCAAGACGACCTTAACGAAAAGCTCATCGGTGTCAAGAAGATCCCCGGTGGTTCCCTCACAGATTCCCTCTTCGTCAACGGAGTAGCATTCAAGAAGACTTTCTCCTACGCCGGATTCGAGCAACAGCCCAAGTCATTCAAGAACCCCAAGATCGTCTGCTTAAACGTCGAGCTCGAGCTCAAGTCCGAGAAAGACAACGCCGAAGTGCGAGTCGAGCAAGTCTCCGAATACCAAGCCATTGTCGATGCGGAATGGCAAATCATTTACAACAAGATGGAAGCCCTGTACAAGACTGGGGCCAAGGTGGTCCTCTCGAAACTCCCCATCGGAGATCTCGCAACCCAATACTTCGCAGACCGCGACATCTTCTGCGCCGGCCGCGTCGCCACAGACGATCTTGAGCGTGTCATCCAAGCAACAGGCGGCTCCATCCAATCTACCTGCTCTGACATCCACCCCGAGCACCTCGGCACGTGCGGCTCCTTCGACGAGCGCCAAATCGGCGGCGAGCGCTTCAACTTCTTCGAGGACTGCCCCGCAGCCAAAACCTGCACTCTCATGCTGCGTGGAGGCGCAGAGCAATTCATCGCGGAAGTGGAACGCTCTCTTCACGACGCCATCATGATCGTAAAGCGCGCCATCAAGAACAACACCATTGTCGCCGGAGGCGGGGCTTGCGAGATGGAAGTCTCAGCGTACCTCCACCGGTACGCCGACAAGAACGTCCCACACAAGCAGCAAGCGATCATCAAGTCATTCGCCAAAGCGCTCGAAGTCATCCCGCGCCAGCTGTGCGACAACGCTGGCTTCGACGCCACGGACATCCTGAACAAGCTGCGCGTGGAGCATAGAAAGGGCAATGTCTGGGCTGGAGTGGATTTCGATAATGAGGGTGTCAGGGATAACCTCGAGGCGTTTGTGTGGGAGCCGGCGTTGGTCAAGGTTAATGCTATCCAGGCGGCGACGGAGGCTAGTTGTTTGATTTTGAGCGTTGATGAGACGATTAAGAATGAGGAGAGTGCGGCGCCGCAGGCTCCTCAACGTGGATTACCGCCTGGAGCTGCCCAGCGGGCGGTAAGGGGTAGAGGAAGAGGTATGCCTAGAAGATAGAAGGCGTTTTGGTGGGAAAAGAAAAGTTTGAGGAAGGAATGTATTGAAGGCATGATGGCATGTATGATATTATACATTGAGATGAAGACTAGAGTGCTTGTGATAGACTGCTAGTTGCCCAAGCATAATTCTATTGAGTTCTGTCTGTCCTGAAATTATGTTGCTATCGAATGATTTGAACCTGTATCCTTTGCCTTCTACTCAATAAATGCCTTCTATTCCAGTACTCCTGAATCCCCGAACCAACAAAACTCTATCAAGTGATCCACACACCTACCCAGACCCACCCCCCTCACCACCAAGTCTCACACCCCCATTCCCATTCCCATTCCCATTCCCATACTCCCTCCCGACCGTCCTCAACGCCTCCTCCGCCTCGGCCTGCAACTGCACCACCACAGCCTCCTGCGCCCCCTCCTCGCTCTCATCCTCGCCCTCCCCGTCCTGATCAATCATCATATCCAGATCCCCATCCCCTCTATTCCCGCCCCCGCGCCCCAGCATCGCCTGGAACGAATCTTGCTCTTGCGCGTGGAATGCGTTCCCGGCTTGCTCGTACGAGCCTAGGCCGTGTCGGACGTCTTCCATGATCTGTGGGTCGAGAGGCATGTAGTCGTTTTGCATGCGCGCGATGGGTGCGGATGTGTGTTGGTGTTGGTGTTGGTGTTGATGCTGGTGGTGGTGTTGGTGCTGGAGCTGCGATTGTAGGTGTGAGTGTGAGTGCGAGTGCGGTGTTGCTTGTCCTTGTGGGTTTGCTGGCAGTGTGCGGTTCAGCACTTGAGGCGAGACGGAGCCCTGGCCTGCTTGCGCCGGAAAGCCTTCTTCGTTCGTAGCTTGCTGGTGCGCGAGGCTGAGTGCTCGGCCTGCGGCGCTGACGCCGCCTTGGCCTTGGCCGGCGGATGCAGAAGAGGGAGGATGGATGCGGGACATGGTCGGGGGACGGATCACACCATCTGCGCGGACGACGGGGGATTTTCCTAGTTCTTTGCACTGCGTGCAGTTTCTTATCACGAGACTTACGGTTTCTTTGATGCGCACCCAGTGGTATTTCTCTGCGATTATCGCTGTGGTTTTGTTAATGCCGCCGTGCTGCTGCACGTGGATGTTCCGGGCGATCTCGTACTGGCGTTGGGGGTCAGTGATGACTTCTTTGTCCTTTAGCATTAGCTTGTCGGACTCGGCGATTAGATGGTAATGTGTTGCTGCGCTTCGGAGTCTGCTCTTCTCGGCGCGGTCGGCTCCTGCTGGGTATTTGCCCCACTTGAGGTAGAACTTGATCTTGTCGAAACGCTCTTCGTTCACGAAATCTTCGCCCTCCGGTCCGAGGTCTCGCCCGTAGATAATAGCGTCTATGAGCTGGCCTGGGTAGCTCTTCAGATTTCCGGCCCCCTTGACACGACCGATTCGCTTGAATCCTAAAGCGTCCCAGATCCGACAGGATGCTACGTTGGTCTCGTAGACGAGGTTGAAAACACTGTAGTTGTAGCCAAGCCGGGGCGCCCAATCCAGATAGCTTTCGCCCATGAGTCGTCCAACACCCTTGTTTCGCGCAGCATCTGTCACGAGAAACCCGGCATTGCAGACGTGGCTACTGCGGCCCGGATAATTCGGCTTGATGTAGAAACTCCCCAAGCACTCTCTGGCCCAGTCTTTGCCCTCAACTACCTCATCCGCACTCTCTATATTCCCCAGCAGCATAATAGCACCGAAGTTCTGGAACCAATATGTAGAGAACTGCTCAGCCGACATGGTTTCTATCATCGGGTATGTATCTCCGCCCTCGATTTCCTTGTTCAGTTGGTCGCTCAGATATTCGAGGAGCGTGGCGGGGACCTGATGGCGAGACGAGAAGGGAATTATGGTAGCCACGGTGACTCGGTCCCGTAACGTAACTTGTCGAGGGTTCCCGACTGAGAGAGCGGACTGCACATCGTGGGGGTCTGGGAAGGGTGATGGGCCAGAGTTGCGGTAGATGGTGGAAGCTGTGGGATCATCGAGCATTGCCGGCATCTTGACGTTTCGGGGCTAATTCAAGGGAATCGGCTCTGGTATATCTAAGAAACTGAATTCAGTATTGTCTACAACCTAGCTGATGGGACAAGCAAAAATGTGGTTTTACCCCGCACAGAGTAAGGTCTCGTTCCCCGCAAGGCAAAATCCTCGCAAGATGGTTTCAATAGCAATCCCGCAGGTTGACTAGTCGATACATCAATCGTCCTGGACGTTGGGAATTTCCTATTCGAGGATGGGCAAAAGGGGTAGCTGGCAGAGATGAGTTGTTCGACTGTTGTTCTGAGAAATACTTTGAATATTCCGGCATCGTAGATCTTTAAGCGAGAAGCTAGTGCCCGCTCGTGACTATACGTCAGCTGATCGGCCCCCCTTTTGATCCCGGAAGACATAATTTCCATTAGCGCAACTCCCCCACAATAAGCAGCCAAGAAGTGAATGCGTTCGATATTGCATAGCCAATTCACTAACTTTCCGTTTTTCCACATCCTTTCATGTCTCTCGCATCAACCCTTTGACTCATTTCTCATCTTTGGCATCGACTACAACAGTGCACATCGAATACAACAGACGTGCATAGGCGCTTTATCTCATCTTCAACATCGACTACAACAGAGCAGTGTACACATACAATCTCTCGCCATGTCGACACTCAAGCTATCGCTATTTCAAAAAGTACTTCTGCTTCTCAGCTGCATCACCGGTGTGCTTTCAGGTCCACAAGCTCCCGCTGTCTATAAGGTCAACGGCCAACTGTATCAATGCCACAGAGTCATCTCTCAGGATATCAGCATAGTCGGGGGTGGTTCAGCTGGAACATATGCCGCTGTCAGACTGCAAGATCTGGGGAAGACTGTGCTCCTCATTGAGCAGACAGATAGGCTGGGCGGGAATACGCAGACATACGTAAGTAAATTACTCCAAGCATTGTTTCCTGCTTCCATATAAAATCTCTGGCTGTATCTCCCAAGCACCTCAGCGACCTTTCTGAAATTCACCCCCAACGAGTTTTCATCGATTTGTACTGACTACAATCATGATATACAGCATGACCCCGTTTCCAACACAACTGTCGACTACGGCGTACGCGTTTGGCATGACATGCCCGAGGTTCGCAACTATTTTGGTCATTTAAATGTTTCGCTTGTTCGTACGAAATTCAGCACCCCAGGAGTTACAGAAAGGTAGAATTCCCAGAAAACTCACACAACCTATGCACATTCCTTATTGACTTTCCCAGATATTTTGACTTCAACACCGGCCAGGTAAACCTGACTCATGTCCTTCCCGACACCAGGCTTGCCTTTCAAGGATACAGTGCCCAAGCAGCCAAGTATCCCTTCTTGGACTATGGCTTTGAGCTCCCATCTCCAGTACCAGAGGATTTGTTATTGCCCTTGGGTGAATTCGTCAAGAAATGGTCACTGGAGTCCTTGGTACCCACCTTGTGGATAAACAACCAAGGCATCGGCAACTTACTTCAGACCCCTACAATCTACGTGCTGAAGTATTTCGGGAACTCAATCATCCAAGGATATCAAACTGGCTTCCTGACCACACCCGATGGCGACAACAGCGCCCTTTACGAAGCAGCCTCTCGCGTTCTCAACCCCAACGTACTTTACAGCACCACAATCCTGGCCATGGAGCGCGATACTAAATCCGGCGTCCAAATAGTTGTCAAAACCCCGACCGAGACAATCCTAGTCAAATCCAAGAAGCTCATCATTGCCGTCCAGCCATTACTGGCAGACGTGTCGTCCTTTGATTTAAGTGTCAGCGAGCAAAGTCTCTTTGGCCAGTTCAAGGGCAACGAGTACTTTGCCGGCGTCTTGAAAAACACGGGCATCCCAGACAACACCTCCCTCGTCAACATCGACGCAAGCCAACCCTACGCCCTACCCCAGTCCCCAAACCTCTACAGCATTTCCCAAACCGGCATTCCGGGCTTCCAGACCGTCACATACCTCGGGGCCACCAACACCGATTTATCAACATCATCCTCGAATTCCAGCAACGGCGATATCCAGCAGAGAATTCTTGATGGGCTGATGAAGCTGGATATTCGAGACAAGAATGCTAAGCCGGAGTTTGCGGCTTCTTCTGTGCATGCGCCGTTTGAGTTGACGGTTTCTGCGGAGGCCATTGAGGGGGGGTTTTATGGGCGGTTGTATGGGCTTCAGGGGCTGAGGAATACGTGGTATACGAGTGCTACTTTCCATGCGCATGATTCGTCGTTGATCTGGCGTTTCACTGAGGGTCTGCTGGCCAACATTACCGCAGGGTTATAAAAAGACAGAATGATGAGCCAAGGAACTGTGTCCTCAATTGGCTACCGGAAGGATTCTCCTTGCATGATTGATGCACGTAGAATGTATACGTATAGACTTTGAGAATGAAAAGGATCTTGGAGATGCTTCTTCTTCTACCGTGAAACTTGAATTTCTATTTCGTGTTTAGGGGATGCTGCTCTGCTAGTACAAGGGGGGCAAGATCTTTCGGTGTCTTGCCAAGCTTACGCAACCAACTTCTCATCACTTGTCCTCTTCGTTTCTTCTTCTTCCCGTCTGCAAAGCTGCCGCTCTGTCTTTCAGTTTCTCTTTCTATGATTACAGCAGCTGTAATATCTCCTATAGATCCATGTTATTCCATTGCAACTCCGTAAATTTTGCTGCCTAGTTCCCGTAAGCTTCTCCTATTTACTCGATCCTTACACAAAAAACAAGCCCCTCTCTGCAATCTCAATCACTTCCAGCATCCTTCTTCTCATCAAAACTTCACTACACTAAGCCTTCTCAAGACAACGTCGTCTCACCAGGTCAGCGATGGTTGGACGGCTGGACGACATTGCGAGAGCGGACGGTAAAGTCTCACTTGTTGTGGCCGATCCCGTTCATTCAAGATACTCCATCGACGCTCAACTCACAGGATTCGAAAGTTTACCTAGGCTACACGTTGAGATAACTCCGCAAATCAGAAAATGGACTAACTGAGATTTTCGTACAGATAAAACGGGAGATGATTACGCTTGAGATAAACTCTAGTCACGCGGTATTTCTATAGATGGACAGCTACTTATAGATGGACAGCTACTCAAGCACACAAAGCTGCCTAGAGCAGTGACCGAAAATACTATCACAGGCCTCGATATCCCTGGAGATCTCCAGCATCACGCCTTTTCCTTGCCCAAAAGCTCCAAATACTGACCCGCAACATCTACGACCTGCGTTTCGTAGGTCTGGAACTTGAAACCGAACACGCGTTCGGTCTTACTTGCATTCCAATTTATTTTCACACTGGGCTGACTACCGGGCTTGAAAATGCCGCTCGCGACTGCTTTCGGGAAAGCTTTTTTGACAAAGTCAAAGGCCTCGTCGTGGACCGTGGGGATTGTGACTCCGAAATCCTGGCTTCCCTGAACGCTCTCGCTCAGTGCCAGCAAGTGAACCTTTGCAACATCATCCACATGAGCCGTCGCAGCAAATCGTGGAATCTCGAAAGTTTGTCCAAGGATAATGGCCAGAAGCAAGCCGTCGGATGAAGCGAGTAGTTCTTGGACAGTGGTTGCTAATTCGTTTCGACCGTGCACGAACCCTGGGAAGATGTTGATGACGTCGAATGATGGATTGTGTTCCTTGACAAACTTGTCGGTGGCGTTGAGAGTAGCGATTTTAGAGGCGCAGTACGCTGGGAACACGGCATCGAGGGGGCCTTCAAAATTAGGGACCCGGGATTCAGCAGTCGTCTCGACTGCGGTCGGGGGTGGGGGGAAAGGCATGTTGGCCACTATTGAGGATGTGATAACGATGCGCTTTACGGATGGGGCTTTGAGTGCTGACGCGAGGAGGTTGGCTGCCCCTTTGATGGTGGGCTGAACGATATCTGCTTGCGGGTCTTTGAAGAAGGGTTTGGGAACTGGGGACGCAACATGGATAGCGTAAACAACGCCCTTGAGAGCTTCGTCATAAGCTCCATCCTGGGTAATGTCGGGGACTTGGACGAAAGATATGTTATTTCCTGATATGAGGGACTTGATCTTCGGGTTCGATAGGAGTGCTTCTGATCCTGAAGCTGAACGAACGGCAACCCGGACGGAGTAGCCTGATTCGAGTGCATCCAGAAGGATTTTAAATCCGATGAAGCCCGTGGCTCCGGTAATGAGAAGATTTGGTGAGGCCATGGTAATACAGTGAGAATTCAAGTGATGCGGATGGGAGAGGATTCGGAGGAGATCATGTACATTTATATCGAGGGGTAGATGTAGCATTTTATCTAGAGCCAACCCATTGTCCACCAGTTGAGGTGGAAATATCAAGAATTACGCAGTATGTAGGAAAGCTAGTCAATACCGAAACCGAAATAGGTATGCTTGTCGTTCAGGCGACCAATCATACCCCTTGTCTCTTTCGACGTAAAACCTTCCTATAAGGCTACAAATATATGTGATTATCAATACGGATGTTGTCGATTAGAACAGAGCATATAGGTTAGAAAATTGGGGTTTTTTATAACCATTTTGTTCTTTCTATAAGCAGTTCAAAAATATAGAGAAAGTTAGGAAGCTTAGATAGTGGGTATCTACTTTTGACAAATACGACACACACAGGATAGGCCTTGTTAATGCCCTTTAAAATAAATCATAATGACCCATTTGATCCAACTCTTATGATTGTTGGGAGGTTGCAAGTATCTGATGTGTGAATGCGTCCTTGATGACTGTCTTGCAGTGTCCCCCTTTCTAAGCGAATTTTGATGCTCGCTAGTTGGTGAATGGCAAGCTAGAAAGTCTTATTCACATGACACAACGCCTATATTAAGAAGCAGACAGGCAGCTTCTCACCAATATCTCAAGGATCCAGATATCTTCGCCCAGGCCTAAATTATCCGCAGTGCCCTCTTGCATTCGTCAGAATCCTCACGGTAATTAACCTATCGCGCCGACGAACAACGCTTATTGAATCTTCAACAACTACTTGCACCACTACAATCTTCTGCACAATAAAACACGAACCTCTCAATATCTGCAAAGATGGGTTTCACGGTAACGCTCGACGAAGAGAGTCAGAAAAATGAGAGGTCCACCATTATGCTTAATGATGAAGTTGTATCAATCACCTTGATCAAGAACCCGAAAGAATATTCGCAAAAGCTTCTTAAGTGGAGTGGTGGAGATTACCTGGAGTAAGTAAATCATCGCCACGGCGTAATATATGTAAGCTGACAGAAAGCCAAGGCTTGTAGTTGGCCGCTCGTTGAATTTGCCGGGCCGGACAAAACTGTGGTCAACTGCTGATCCTCCACTTCATGAAGAAGACATTCCCGATGAGGATCATACCCAAACCATTTGTTCGAATAATGGTGATTCCCAGCAGCCTGACAGCCTGACGGCATCGACGACACGTAACGAAATTCAATCTACGACTGAAGGTCAGCAAAACGAAACATTCCAAGAGCCCCAATCGCGAGGAGAAGAAGAACAGCCATATGTACAAGAGACAGTAATCTACCATGTCAACCCAAGTCATGGTCCACTCCAAGACGCAATGGTGACTGCCCATTGGATATCATATCGCAACGATACCGTGGAGAATCTTGGCAACAAGTTTCAAGCGTTCAACAAGGGATGGCAACTTGGTACTACCAACAGAGGCAACTACGAGATGTGGTATTCTCGACTACAGGCTTTAAAAAGCTCCAAAGTCCCTATTACCAATATCGTGGTTCTTGGCTTGGGCAGCTTTCATTCCTACTTACCACATGATTACCAAACAGACACAACTTGGAGGGCAGGTAGCACCGTGGGCCAACTGGCAATAGTCATGAAGATCAGAGAAGTCTTCGGAGGTACCTACTTATCAACATCCAACCCCCTATACCCCATCGCACAGCTAACTAAACCCTAGAAAACGGAACCCTGCTTCCCGCCATCGTCCAAGACCCCAACTACTCGGCCCTCGACAAGGCCTTCCTCCGCTCTCTCGATTTCACAGTCGTGGACGACCCCGACGCATTCTCCCTCATCAACGCCCACAGCCTCGTCTTCCACATCCGGCTCTTTACCATGGGCCACTGGTGGGTCTCCCAGGGTGTCCGGCCCGCTGCGGTGATCACCGAGAGATACGACTGGGAGCATATCTACAGGATGCTGCATGAGTGGTCGCCGGCATACGTGGCGCCGGCGCTGGGCACGATGTTTGCGGGGTATGATGTTGATGGGGAGTTTAGCGAGGATGTCATTCATGAGCGGGGGGCTTTGAATATCTTTGTTAGGAAGGATGCTAAGAATGAAGAGTTGGTGAAAGAGTGAGGTTTGAAGAGAGGTGTTGATGGTAGATAGGTGGACTTTGGCGTTCAGGTTTTTACTCTTGGGCAGATAATTTCGCGCAATGGTTTTCTCGATGAAGCCACAGCTGGGCGCGGTTAGACCATTTATAACTTGATAATATTTATCCGGTATGGAAGTTCTGATGAGATTAAACGTGTGGATGATACCTTGAGTTGGAAACTTAAGGTTTTTCTCTGCCTTGTAGTATCCCGCGCTGGTTCCCATAGCGTTGCCTAGTGGCCTGTCAGTTTATATCGGGAAATTTTCGAAAGTGTTGCTCGGGTATTCGTACATATGGAAGAACCGGTAGACGTCGAGACGATGTCTGCGTAGGTCTAGGCGGTGATGGGGGTAAACGCTTCTCTAGTAGACTTTTCTGGGATTCGAGGCTATTGTAGCAGATAGAAATGGATAGATGAATCACCTCGGTCTTCTTTATATTTCTCCAATACATACATCTTCATTTCTACAACCCTTCAAACCATTCCTCATGGTAGCTCCTAAGATCAATACTCGCCGGAACCTTCAAGTACGGCGTCAAGTCCCCCTCCCCACTCTCCTCCTTCGCCGTCCACCCATTCCCAAACCACGCAAACCGGTTCCCACTCCTCGCTTTCGTCGTCCACTCCCAATCCTCCCACCTCGGGTTTCTCCTTACAATATTCAAATGACTCGCGCTCCCAGGCCAATGTCCATGGATCCTCGCTCCCGGTATCCCGCCATTCGCCCAAGAACTGCAATTCCCGCTAAACACAGTCCTCTCGAAAAACTTGTCGCTGTAAGCGACGAAGTCATCGGTTGCTGCTTGTGATGGGGCAAAAGATTTAATGTTTTGAGTTGAGACTTTTCGCAGGAGTTTTGCAAGGTACGTGACCTGTGTCTCGACCTGGTTTGGAACCGTGCCGCTATGTCCCGCTGCATTCGGGCCTTGGATGAAGAGGAAGTTGGGGAACCCGGGAGCAGCGACCCCGATGTAGCTGATGGGATCCGGCCGCCATGCATCGCGGAGGTCTCTGCCGTTGGCGGTGATTGGGAAGGGGGGTATCATGTCGATATTCGCGCCCGTTGCACAGATCACCGCGTCGACTTTCCGTTCCGTTCCGTCGGCTGTGACGATGCCCTCGGCCGTGAAGTGCGAGATGGGGTCGCGGATGAACGATACGTTGTCTTCGGTCAAGGCCTCCAGGTACCCCGGGCCGGGGGTCAGACGGCGGCAGTTGGGCGAGAAATCCGGGACGATGTGCTCGAGGAGCTCGGGCTTCTTGCTCAGGCGTGTGGACATCAGCATGATGAATTCCTCCCTCAGCCCCTTGTTCTCCTTGGAGTCTTTGAAAATAGTGCCGAAACGCTTGTAGAATTTCGACTCGAGCTCTTTGCGGAATTTGCGGTAGACTTCGGGGTCCTCGAAGGTCTTGAGGAGCTCGGCCGCGTAGTAATTCGGCTCGAGTCTTCGGCCGGCTCCTTCTCCTCCAAACGAGCCCGCGATCCAGGTCTTGCTGCGAGCGTAGTGGTCGAGGTGCTTTACGACTTTTTGGAGATTGGGAACGAGCTGGATCCCGGATGCGCCGTTTCCTATCACTGCGACCGTCTTTCCGGCTGGGTCAAAAGTAGGGTCCCACGCCGATGCATGCCGTAGGTGGCCTTTGTAATCTTTGATTCCCGAGTAATCGGGTAATCTCCAGGAATTAAAGCGTCCGATGGCCGCTATGACTACGTCGAAAACCTCCTTGGACTTGTCACCCGTCTCTAGATTCTCAATCTCCACGGTCCAACTTCCTTCGGTTTCCGACCACGCAGCACCGATAATCCGGCGCTTCAGTTTGAGATACTGGTAGACATTGTACTTCCGAGCAAGCCCTTGCCAGTAGTCCCTGATCTCAGCTCCCTGCGCATACTCCTCCGACCACTGCGTATTCGGCTCGAAGGTGGATTGGTAGACGTTGGCGGGGATATCGCATCGTACCCCCGGATAGATGTTCTCAAACCATGTTCCGCCCACATCTGCGTTCTTGTCGAAGATGGTCAAGTCGATGCCTGGGACTTTGATGGGGAGGAGAACTCCAGCTGTAATTCCAGCGAGACCTGCGCCAATAACTGCAACCTGGAATTGTTAGAACTGTCTCACTAATGAAGTTGCGGAGTATAAGCTGGATTGAGCCATTTGCTTACTCTGATCTTTGGTTTGATGTCGATTGGGTGGTCCTCCAGCTCAAATTCGGACGCAGACCTTGGTTCCACTGGACTTGTTGAGGAAGTCTGTTTTATGTCTACATTTATTGCTGGGACTGGATTTATATCGACATTAATAGGGGCCTTTTCACGAAGAGCCGGCTCTGCGTCAACGATTGGAACCGTTGAAATAGGCGCTGCAGAAGACATTATAGAGGTAGGAATACAGCAACGATTCTCTAGCTCTTGACAAAGATACCTAGGTACAGGATCGGTTCATTTATTACAATTTGTACAACTCGGGCATGTGAAGTGAAAAGGTCTCTGTCTCTCCCACTCTTACTCATCAAGGACTCGTGGCGTTATAGACGACGTTTGTGGCAACATAGGTTCTTCCCACACCTTTCATGCCAATGGCGTGATGCCGATGTGGTAGAAACCCAGAAGCTAAATGAAAGAGGGGTCTGTCTGATAAGAGCTTTCAAAAAACAGCTACCCCTCCTTACCCCTCCAGAGCTAGGAGCGGCTGGAAGGCGAAGTATGATACCTTAGGCTGTAAAGCTCTTTAGAATACGCAAGTACGTGCGAAGTTTAACTTCCACTGAATACCTAGGATTTAGCAACTTTGCCCTTACATTTGAAAAGCCAAACACATACAGTGGGTGGAGAATCTTTCTCTGGATGCCCATAGGAGGATATATACCGTCGTGGTTTTTATATAATGTGCTCAAAGAGGTAATTATACCCATATACTTGTGAAGTCGAGATAAAGTTCCGGAAAAGCGGGGAATTGCGAACACGACAGGGATAAAAACGCCATCGTCCTTCAATCACAACATCACCTTCACGACCATCGGGACATCGGGAGATGCACATCCACCACACCTTAATGTATTTGCGGATATGATTCTTCTGTATCACGCAATGTGCTACAGCACCCCGCCGAGTGGCGGGCTACTATCGTGTTTTCTTTATTTTGCTTCATCTTGTTATAATTCAGAGAAGACGCGTCAAAAGCTTCATTTCCTCTCTCCCTTCTCTCAATTACTTGTACTTCATCATGTCGCAACCAAAGAAGCAACTTATTCTCAATGCCTTTGCTATGCAAGCTCCAGGTCACCTGAACCCCGGCCTCTTCAATTACCCCGCCGATAAAGGCTCGAAATACAACGATATTAAACACTGGATGGCCCTGGCACAGAAACTCGAAGCAGCGAAATTTCACGCCATCTTCTTTGCAGACGTCCTCGGAGGCTACGATGTATACAAAGGCCCCGCGAACCTTGAGCCTACCATTCCCGGCGGAACCCAATTCCCCATCAATGACCCTCTCTACAGCATTCCTGCCATGGCAGCCGCAACATCTAGCATTGGCTTCGGCGTAACTGCTTCCACAACCTACGAGTCACCATACATGCTTGCGAGGAAGTTTTCCACGGTCGATCAGCTCAGCAATGGGCGTGTGGCTTGGAATATTGTCACGTCCTACCTCGACTCTGCGGCGCGAAACTTCGGACTCGACACCCAAGTTGAGCATGACGAACGATATCGCATCGCACATGAGTATTTGGAAGTCACGTACAAACTGTGGGAGGGTTCTTGGAGAGATGACGCGGTTACTGCTGCACCCAAGGGCAGCTATGCGGATCCGAAAGGAGTACGGCAGATAAACCACAAAGGAAAACATTTCAATGTTCCTGGGCCTCATATTTGCGAACCCAGTCCTCAGCGAACACCGTTCTTGTTCCAAGCTGGAACGAGTAGTGCCGGCAAGAAGTTCGCAGCCACCCATGCAGAGGCTATCTTCCTGAATGGGCATACAGCAGAGCTGGTGAGACCAAGTGTAGACTCTATCCGAGCTCAAGCGAAGGAGTTCGGCAGAGATCCACAGAGTATCAAGATTGTGGCAGGAATACTCGTCATTGTCGCCGAGACGGACGAGAAGGCCCAGGAGAAGTTTGAGCTGTTGGCTAGCTATGGGGACAGAGAAGGTGCATTGGCGCTTTTTGGAGGCTGGAGCGGTTATGATTTGGGCAAGTATGATGATGACGAGGATTTCAGATTCCTAGATACTGCACCGCCTGCAGTGAGGAGTATGGTCAACCACTGGGCTACGAACTCACCGCAGGGCACCAAGTGGAACAAGAAGACCATCGCAGAGCATTTGATCCTTGGAGGCAATGGCCCCAAGTTGATTGGGAGCCCTAAGACGGTCGCAGATGAGCTGGAGAGATGGGTTGAGGTTGCTGATGTCGATGGTTTTAATCTCAGCTACGCAAGTGTGCCGGAGACGTTTGAGGATATCATTGAACATCTGCTTCCCGAGTTGAGAAGAAGAGGACTGTTCTGGGACGATTATGCTGTTCCTGGCGGAACGCTTAGAGAAAACTATCTGGGTGTCAAGGGGAACACAAGGCTGTCTGACTCGCATCCTGGAGCCAAGTACTTCTGGAAAGCTGGCGAAGAAATACCGGCATATGCCAAGGAACCCGTCAACGGTACCTTGCAGTAGAGACTACCCATTAGTTAATGGAACATCTAGTGCATTTGCATGTCAAGAGATCAAACGTCCAATAGTAAATAGTACCTGTAAAGGGGCTCGTATAAACCACGCAATCGGGTCATCCCGGACTTTTTTCCTTGTGTTGATTTCCTGGCTATCCAAAAGCATCCCCAGTTATAAAGTCATTGTTGTTTCACATTCTTGAGAGCAGTTTTCATTACCTGATAAGATGTAGTCATTGAGAGATAAGACTGTTGTTATGCTTTAATGATGTTAGATTGTGGGTCTGTCAGCTTTTGTGATTACATGGCTCTGATTTCGTGCTAGAAGCACCTCGCACGCCATCAAATTTGACTTTTTACTATAGAATTCCAGAACCCACACTCAGGGAACACGTTATTTACATTCATATTCGCTTATATGGTTCCCTTATGATAAGTACCGGGAGCTACCACGATAGATTCATCCTGTCAAAATCATCGAGACTCAGATTTAGTCACGTGCTTGGATATACCCCCTATTTGCATCATTAAAATTGTTAAAAGGAACTAAAGTTGGCCATGGCAGAAGTCAAACCCGGGGCCCTTGACCCTGAACCTACCTCCGATAATGAAGCCCAGCCCGTGACTCGCGAGTACATCAAACGTTCGTCCTTCTCATTCCCAGCCATGAGCCCCCAACTAACACATCCTCAGCGAAATGGTACCGCTCAACCTTCTACAACGCCCTCATCCTCGGAATCTGCAACCTCCTCGCCCCCGGAATCTGGGGCGCAATGAACTCCCTTGGCGCAGGTGGCGAAGAAAAGCCCTACCTCGTCAACGGCGCCAACGCTCTGACCTTTTGCCTCATGGTCGTCTCCTGTTTCCTATCCCCCATCCTCGTCCGCCTAATAGGCATAAAATACGCCTTCATTTTCGGCACCATGGGCTACGCTCCCTTCGCCGCGGGTTTGTACACCAACAACCGTTTTGGTACCGAATGGTTCGTGCTATTCGGGGCTGCGCTGTGTGGCATCAGCGCCGGCGTATTCTGGATGGCTGAGGCAGCTATAGCGCTCAGCTATCCCGAGCCGTACAACCAGGGAAAATTCCTCGGTTTCTGGCTGAGCTTCCGAGTCGGGGGGCAGATTCTCGGCGGAGCCATCAACCTCGGATTGAACGCGAACGACAACCACGCCGGCAAAGTCTCCTACAACGTATACCTAGCCTTCATCGCCCTGCAAGCCCTCGGCCCGTTCGCGGGCCTGCTGCTTAATAAACCGGAAAAGGTCCAGCGCAGCGACGGCGTCCCCGTCAAGCTGGCCATCACGCAGGGCTCGATCGCCGAGCTCAAAGCCGTCATCCGCCTCTTCTGCTCCCGCAACTTCCTCCTCATCATCCCGCTCATCGCCCAGGGCGTCTACACCGAAGCCGTCATGTTCACGTTCGAAGCGCTCTGGCTCTCCGTGCGCGCCCGCGCCCTCGGCTCCTTCCTCTCTGGCATCGTGGCCCTCATTGCAGGGAACCTCCTCGGTGCCTTTCTCGACTGGACGAAGCTGAGGCTGAAAGTCCGAGCGCGGGTTGCCTTTTTCGTCATCTTGGGTCTCCAAGGCGTGTGGTGGGTTTGGGCCACGGTGCTCGTTACTGATTTCAGGAAGACGAAACCGACGTACGACTGGGTGGATTCCGGGTTCGGGAAGTCGTTTGCGCTGTTTATTTTCTGGGTCACGGGCTTTCAGTTGAATTATATGTTCCTGTGAGTGATTGATTCCCGGATTTCAAGACAGCTAGCTGTCTGCCTCTTTGCGCAATTCGGCTAACTTGGGGTGCGCGCAGTTATTTCGTTGTTGGCGAGCTGGCTGGCTCGGACGCTGAGGTTATTCGCATTGCGGGCTTGCTCAGGGGCACGGAATCCGCGGTCCAAGCCGTGAGCGTAAGTAACGCCCATTCTCCTTCCTCCCAATTCCATTCACCGTGCCAAATACTCACTCACTGACCTCACCCAGTACGGACTGAACAGCGTCCCCAGATTCGCGGACGTCGGCGGCGTATATCTGAACTTCGGGCTCTGGGCCTTGGCGCTTTTTCCCGGCTGGTTGGTCGTCAAGGAAATAGGCGTCACGTTGGGAGATAAGAAGGTGGAGCGGGAAAAGGTGCAGGCGCAGGTTCGTGTTGTGGCTGTTGGTGGTGGCAAGTGATGTCTTTCTTGCCGTTTGCTGCCTATTTAATAGACTGAGGTAGTGAAAAATATGTTCAACTACCTTGCACGTTTGAGCCTACTCCGTACTGAGCTTAGAACTTGAACCATGGAGTACTAAACAATCAGCCCGTGGAAATCATTCCCCTATCTCCAATTAGCTGGCGTGTAGTCGAGAGAGGTAAGGTAGGCTTGTGTTTTATAGTCTGCATGTCTCGGCTCCTAGGGATTGTTAGTATAGAGTTCTCTCACGTGCCGGCTTCTTGGTAACCACGGTGGCCCGACTAATTAGCGCGCACGGACTAGACTGAAGTAGGCAAGGCGGGTTTTAAGAGCGGGTCAGGCGCCGTGGTTCCTGCAAAGCCTCTAAGAACATTCGGTCGATAGCTTAGTGTAGAATGCACTAATTTAAACTTCACTTTTTAAACACTTTATAATTGCATTTCACCTACTAATTGTAATACCTTCTTAGCTTACTAAAAAGTTAAATACGCTTCTTTTTTATATTTTCTCTTATTTTTATAATATTCTCTCTTCTATTAGTATATAAAGTATATTATTCTATGTAGCGACTTTATTATAAAAACTATAGACTTTTATATATACTTAAATGCCCTTCTAGAATTATAACTATACTAGCCTAGCATAATATATAATAGTCCCTAGAGGTTAGATTTACTATTAGAGTCTTAGATAAGTGTTTTTATAATAATCTAATAAAAATTTATAGAATACTAGTTAGAAATAAAATACTATAGCTTTTTTCTTAATTTTTATACTAAATATACTTATTAATTTATAACTACACTAGCCTAGCATACTATAAAGGATCTCTAAGGGTTATATATTTTATATAAACCTTAGATAAGTGTTTTTATAGTTATTAGATAGATATAAGTAGAATACTAAATAAAAATATAATAGTTTAATTATTCTTTTATTAATTTTCATAACTATTAGTATTATAAAGTGATTACTATTCTCTTATTTGTATATACTATATAGTATTATAATAATTCCTATTAGTAGTTTTATTAATATATAAAAGGGAGGTTTTAGCTATACTATTAAAGCTAGAAGAATATGCCTTCTAGCTTAGTCAGCAATGACTCAGCCTATATAAGGTTATATAACTATTATATATAGTAGCATTATCCTCTTATAATAATTGTTCCGATACTAGCAACTTCTCTTTATATCTTTATTATATATAAGAAATAAGTTATTATAGCTTACTTGTAATTAGGAAAAGAAGTTAAGCAAGATGAAAGAATACTAATAATAGGCTCTTTATAGATAAGAATATAAAGCTAAGAAGGAAAGAAGAAGTAGAAAGCACTCTTTTCTTATATTACTCTAATTTATATAAGTGAAAGGTGAGAATAAGATTAGTAATATAGGACCTATAATAAAACTATATAAATAGTTGTATACTAGTATAAATATATATAAGGTACGTATTTATATTATATATTATATTCCTATAATATTATCTCTCTCTTCTAGAAAGCATTTACTCTTAAATATATAAAAGCTTCTTTAAAAACTCTATTT